>KN495420.1:37523-51725 GCA_000787155.1 Scartelaos histophorus
TCCCTAGCTAAAGCAGAATATTTGTAGTGAGTGATATGTGACGGCCCCTGGTCTAGATCTTTATTAGAAATGCGATCCTGTTTGAACTGGCTTTACTTTCAGATGCCAGTGTTTGCCTCTGATCAGTCAGCATCTTATTAAAACGTCAGTTCCATCAGAGACTATTGCTCTGGACCACAGCACTCGCACATAACACACATACCACACACTCCACACACATGAAAACAAAACAGACAGCAAGTGCTCACACTGCTGCTGTTGAAAATAGATCCAGGCTATGCTAGCAATCAATTCAATGTTTTGTTGTGTACTTTTTCCAGAATGAAATTGTTTGAATGTGTATTTGTCTTGTCTCTCAGTGGCTCAGAAGCTTTGCCATTTGCTGGGAATGAATGTGATGGAGTTCACCAGAGCCATCCTCACGCCCAGGATCAAAGTGGGCCGAGACTATGTTCAGAAAGCACAGACCAAAGAGCAGGTGAGTAGTATTTAAGTAGTATTTATCCTTCATCATTACTGACAGGGGATCTCCAAAACTCTGTTCTGTAATTTGACCTGATGACAACACCTGGATGTCTCCATGGAGATAGATATGTTTAATGCCGTACTGTGAACTTTCCAGGCAGAGCAATAACATTTCCACGAAGACACACAGGCCTTTAATCATAAACTGTGTTTTTAATACAGAAACTCCCACAGCACTATTAATATATATTTTCTTCCTCTATTGATACTTGGCACTGACATCATTTAGGAGGGTTCTACATGATTGTCTATTAGGAGTTACACAATGCACACATTTGAAAAACACTGTCAAAAAAGTATGAAGATTGTCTGAAAACTCAAGAAAATATACAAAATTGAAAACAAAATCAGCTCACCTATTGTACTTCCAGCTAAATCAGTTTTTATGGATTGTTTTCAAATAAAGATCAGATTAAAGTCCAATAAACCATGAGACAGAGCAGAGCCTACAGTTAGCATTACACAGGTACAGGTCATTTTTATGACATCAACTGCAAAAAGTCAATTGGTTAGGGTTGTTTTTGTTTGTCAACAAAAAGTCTTAATTGATGGCATCTCAAAAACATACCTCAAGTTGTATTCATCTTCTTTTTAGCCATGCTGCTAATTTCTTAATTCCAAAACCCCCATTCCCACCTCCTACCACCCTACCCCCAGAGGGGAACACCAGTCTTTCATACATACCCCACGCTTCCTGACTGATTGTTCTCCCTTCAGGCTGACTTTGCTGTGGAGGCCCTGGCCAAGGCTACATACGAGCGCTTGTTCCGTTGGCTGGTCCATCGCATTAACAAAGCTCTGGATCGCACCAAACGCCAGGGCGCCTCCTTCATCGGGATCCTGGACATCGCCGGTTTCGAAATCTTTGAGGTATGTCACAATTTTAAGTGAAAAACTATTCATGAATCAAAACGTGTATTAAGAATAAAGGACACAAATTATACAAAATTCTGTATTCCATCTGCATTTTTCACATTTTTTTGCATCATAGGTAAAAATCCAAACTTCTTATACAGTTTTTAAGCCCATAAACTATCACCGGACTAATTCTGTGTCCAAATTGTGTTCATGAACACACAGCTCTATTAGCATAGCATTTGTGTTGTTGTTAATTCCCGTTGTTGACAGCAGAGGGAACTCCAACACTTAAATACCTTAATGGAAATTGAGGTGAAGTTTATACAGTACGTTTTCTAAATGTAAACATTATTTAAAAAGTTTGGAAATGTGAAATAGTTTTCCAAAAGCGACCAAAAACATGTTTAAAAGGGAACTTAAGCCACAAGAATGCAGAATTCTCTTTAGTTTTTCCTGAGTATTGGCCATGCTCTGTGTTGTTGTTTAATTTGGCGTTTTATCCCTAACAGTGCGGCTTCATCTCTTTAGGAATGTTCTGAAAGAGGTAGAGAAAGTATGCAGGGTATTAGAGTCTAACAATATTGACCATTTTGTGATTTCAATTGAAAGTCATGTTGTTGACTTTATTTTAATCTGCTGAAGCAAAATGTTCGAAATGTTTTGTTTCACTGTTACAGATTTGAGATAGACACTGCAGACACTTATTTAGTCTTAATAATTTGAAATATGACAACATTTTAACTTGGATATACTCAGAGACTCTATATACTCAAAATATTGCTTAAGATGAATTTTACTGAATCAAAAAAAAAGTTAATAAAAATATAAAAAGCAATGAAAATTTGAATATTTGAAAATTTCAAATATACATATGTGTATATGTATAATAGAGACTGGGACTAGTTATGCTTTAATTATGCAGAGCAGTAAAAGTATAGACAGTATTTAAATTAGTAGTAAATAATATATTTTTCAGAAATATAATAAAAATCTGCCCTGCATCGGTCTGGATGTTCTGGATTCTAATTAGGGATGCAACGATACATTTTTCCCACGATTCGATACATATCTCAATACAGAAGTCATGATATTGTTTCAGTTTCATTACATTTTAAGATGTGAACAAAAAAATCTCATGTCATTTTTTCTGCTAATAAGTATATATTATAACACTATAATATTATAACTAGAATATTAACAAAACATTACATACATTACACACAATACATTACTGTACAACTACTGTACAGCTGCAGTTAATATGTGAAGTTCAATGATTTACAGCATTTTTATTCAGTGAAAATAAGAACTGTGTTTCTCAGGCTATTTTATATTTTATAATATAGTCCGTCTACTCTTAATATAAACTGCTAGACTGTTACACTATCAGACTTTTCCTTTTTTGATGATTTGTTGATTTCTTTTCTTTTCCTCCTGAGTCTCTCTCTCCTCTCACTGCATTCACATATTGTCCTGTGACCGTCTTCTGAGAGAAACTTATGAGATAGAGTCTGGGAAAAAGATGGTGTATATGGCGAGTTGTGTCCTGGCTGTTTATGAGCACATTTGATTAAAGCCGATGTCAAGCCTAAAACGATTTTTTAAAAGTTAAAATTTTAATATTGTAATAAAAAGTGACTGAAAGATAAAACCCACATCTGTTAGAATATTTCAGGTGTAAGTCCATTTTCTGACTGCATCTGAGGAGGACGCCAAGATAACAATTTTCCTTTTAGACCAAAATAAATGACAACACAGTGAGCGTGGAGGGACACATATTGACCAAACATGTATCAAACCATGACACCACTATTTTAGAGACTGACTGATATCAATAAACAAAAGAAAATCAATCAAAAATTAAAGCTGCTAATTTATCTTAAACTTTAAAGTTTTTGGCAATAAAGTACTGTGTGACATAAATCATAATCCAAACGTTTTATAGATTGGAGCTTCTACACTTCACTTTTATATCGGAAAAAGCTGTTATGAAGATGTATTCGTGGTCCACAAATCCATACATGTGAATACTAGTGAAGTTCCAAAGGTTTTGTCAGATCTAGATTTAAATACCTTGTTCCTCCTTCCATGGTTTGAAAATCTTGTACTACAGCTCTTGTACTACTCTCTCTCCAGCTGAACTCCTTCGAACAGCTGTGCATCAACTACACCAACGAGAAGCTCCAGCAGCTCTTCAACCACACCATGTTTGTGCTGGAGCAGGAGGAGTACCAGAGGGAGGGCATCGACTGGAGCTTCATCGACTTTGGCCTGGACCTGCAGCCCTGCATCGAGCTCATCGAGAGACCTGTTAGTACTACTACTAATACTACTACTCCTGTTACTTCTGCTACTACTACTATTATTACTACTACTGGACATGCAGCCCTGCATCGAGCTCATGGAGAGGCCTGTCAGTGCTCACATGTTGTGTGTCATAAGCACTTCACTAGTATTTTGTTATTTAATACTCATTCAGTGTCCAGGCTTTTGTATTGAGAACCAATTCTCAAATATAGAAGGCCAAGGGATATTTGTTCTACATCGGTGGTCGCCAATCTCCGGGACAGAGCCCAAAATCAGGCTGTGCAGTTCTGTGTGTCTGACCCCAACCTGACCTGGCCTGTGCACTCATAGAACTAGAGTTATGTTAAGTAACCTGAGTGGCTGCACTGAGCTGGATTGCAGTGGGCTCTGGCTCGAGCCAAGAATCTAAACTCCAGTCGCTACTGTTACCATGGGGTAGATTAACAGAAGAATGGCTGCCAGTCTGTGCCACCGCCCTCACAGCACCACCAGCCTTAACACACCACAGACTCCCAACTCACTTCCTTTTTTCATAATCATTTGTTAGCCCTCTCAGTACCACCAGGCCTTTCAGCACCACCAGTCGTAACACACAACTGACTGCCAACTCACTTTCTTTTTTAACAATTATTTCATAAGTCAACAAAAATGGAATTCAATTCTATATCTTGCTGCAAACCTGGAGACAGACATCCGTTTAAGACATGACAGCGCATAACAGTTTGAGTGATCTCTCTCTTCCTCCTCAGAACAACCCCCCTGGGATCCTGGCTCTGCTGGATGAGGAGTGCTGGTTCCCTAAGGCCACAGACAAGACGTTTGTGGACAAAGTTCTGCAGGAGCAGGGCACGCACTCCAAGTTCCAGAAGCCCCGGCAGCTCAAGGACAAGGCCGACTTCTGCATCATCCACTACGCTGGCAAGGTATTCAACACTTTCAAAGCACTTTCAATTACACTTGTTTTCATAGCTCAAAAATTAGGACTGCACAATACTGTGTCGAAATGGCAATTTATCCATTAATAAATTAGGATACCAATTAATTAATTAGGGCATTCGTGCATCAGACACCTGATTAGCATATTCGCACTGCTCAATTCACCTATTTGTGCCGCTCAAAGCGCTTTATTTGTGCATTAATGTGCCTTTACATAGGTTAACATGTAAATCAGTCGCATTGTTCACACAAGACGTGTTTGGTGTAAACCCTTATGTCCTCTGCAAGGAACAAATATTCTGACTTTTTATACCAAAATCCAGTAGTTAAGACCTGAAATACATGACACTTTTGACAGTTTATGAGTTTATAAGTTCATACTTCAGTGTAAATGCTCCTGGAGCTGCAATGCACACTCTCCAGAATCCTTCTTTTTAAGCATATATTGCAAATCTGATGATAATATTTGACAGGAACGTCTCTGTTGTTGAAACGTTTGATGCAAAGGAGTAGATGGCTGGCCCTTTGTCAGAAAAGTCTGCTGTAAGTGGGACAGATTCTGACCTTTTCGTTCACTAGATGTAAAGGCACTGTATTTTACTAGTGTTGTTTCGATATAATTTTTGGTGGGGGTCTGATCCAATACCGATACTTGGCTTTGATGTACTCACCAATACCAATAGCAGCCCGATACCACAGTGTGAAGTGTGAAGAAGTACACTTAGGCTACTTCAATTTGTCACATACAAGAGCAAAAATCTTCTCAAAGGCTATTTTTAAAGAAATGCAAGAATAAATAAGATTTTGAGGGCTAAAATCTCAGTAAATGTACAATGATGTTAATAATAACAAATAAACAATAAGTAGTGTTGATTTAAGATGATTTAAGCACTTTAACTTTCTACCACAGTGTGGATAACACCAGCAGTGAGTCCTACAGGCCTCTTTTTACAAAAAGACACTTGTGCTCGGAGCACATGGCTGATTCTGGACAGTAATCGAAGTCTGGATTAGGACTGTTGCCACTGTTGTGCATAGCTTTAGTTATCCTTCTAAATTCAGCATCTACCCCAAAGGCTAAATGAAGGTATCAAAGAGATTAGACAAATGTCTTTTCTGTTATTATCAGCGTGTTTTAAATGTCTGCAGAGTTTACACAGTCTATTTAACCTGCTTTGGGTGTTAGCGGAAGCATTAGCCACTGAGGTAAGCAGCAGCTATGGGTCTTCATTCAGGAAAATACACAGTGGTATCTGATCAGTGATTTAGTCTGAGTACTTTGGTCTGAATACTTACTGATACGAGTACAGGATACAACCTTGATGTTTACTGCTTTAAAAATGCAAACAACACAACTTTAAACAGTTTAAACCCAACATTTTAAACAGTTGGAGTTTTTCCTCACTTACCTTATGATCACCTCTGATCATCTTAATTATTCACTGTGATGCTGTTACGATAAAGCGAACAAACGACTACCATGTTGCACAGTTCCTGATTATCGGATTGCAAAACTCTTCATAAGTAGATGCCAATAACATGCAGCAGACATAATTTCTTACACAATATATACAGTATATGCTGGGGCAAAACACATACAAATACAAATTGGATACAGAGCCTTTAATGCCATACTAGGGAACATTTAAAGCAAAGCAATAACAGCTCCATCTTGACACTAGCAGGTGACGGACCCTTCCTTAAAAAAGTTCCAAACTAAAATAATGCAGTTTTTTGTTGAACGCAGAATACAATTTCACAACACAATAAAAAATAACTAAATATGTGTCGACAAGTTCCAGTATTAGCGTTAGCATCCTCACCGGACTGAGCGAGCCTTGTTAATGAGGTCAGTAGCAGGAAACAATAGTCTGGTTGTGAGCTGGAGCCACATCTGCTTCTCATGGCTCCGCTCCGCACTCCACAGATGGTTACATAATCCTGCACTCTTTTCAACTTTCACCTCCACATAGTACGACTCTGCCTTCTGTACGAGGAACGCCGGCCAGATCCTCTCCTCCACCGGCTGTCAATCACCACTGTAATGCGCACTTCAAAACATGTGTATTCAAGTAATGACAGGGAGGTATAAAACCTGGGTTCAGCAAAAGTTAAAGGAGATATATTACGAAACGAGTCACTTCGGAATAAAATACTTAAGGTCCACAGACATTCTGACTGTGAGCGGGGTTGTCACGCCACAGATCTGACCTGTAACTTGGTCTGGTTTTGTCTCCATGAAGCTAGAGACGGATCCTTCGTCAGAAAAGTCACACAACACAGCTTCAACAATACGGTTTGTGCTGGTTCTGAGGTTTATCACGATGAATAAATAGTGAAGCCAGTCCCCACAAGTATGTTTATTTCATGATATTTCTATTAAAGAGGAGGTTTTGTGGTCACTAGACGTTCACCAGAAACATACGAGGTATGGAATCTCTGCTGTAAGTGTGTAATTCCGATAAAATAAAGTAAAATACCACACACTCAATGACTTTAAAAGAGGCTCTGGTCTCATGTAAATGTGGTGCAAATGGCTGTAGGAAAAATACAGGGGACAGGCTCTGGTGTTCAAAAAAACCTCTGAGTTGTTAAGTGAGGGTGACCATCCATCCCTATTTCCCCGGGACTGTCCCAGTTTTGTGCCCTATGTCCAATGTCCAAGATTTATGGTTCAAATAAGGATTTTCAACAGGCAATTTTTTTAATTTAGTTCCTATTTAACTTTTTCAATTATTTACAATGTCATTTCTGCATAAATCTATGTTTGACATTTATATGAAGCATTTTTAGTGTTTTTTTATGGACATGAATTGGCTACGATCTTAAAAAATGTCATGTGGTGCAATGGAGAATAACCTTAAAAGTTAGTTTTATTTTCTAAAACGTGGTTGGGATGTTCATCTAAGTTCTGAGTCATATAAACATGACATTGAGATTTGAAAACATGAAAACATGAGATTTGAAAAAATGGACATGCTCACACAATATTTGTTTGAAAATAGACTAAATGAGTCTATTCAAGAAAGCTGAAATTTTATGTGGGACTACAAAACACTTTAGGAAATATGCCACAAAAAATAAATGTGATTAGATAGAGTCATTTTAAATAAGTTAGAAAATCATCAGTTAAGAGTGGACAGTCGTATCACATGACCATTTGAACACATTTTTAATTAGAAAAAACATGCGGAACAACTCATGATTTGTGAAAAAATGATTTGGTTCCATGGAGGTCAGAGGTATTACAGTTATGTGGGGAATTATTATGAAAGTTGAACCTTTTAACTGAAGAAATTGCAATTGGACACATGTCATGTCACAAAACCAGTGACTTGTCCCAGTTTTATACCAAAACTTTCTCAGGTTTCCATATTTTGGACCAATTTGATACTTATCAGTAAAGGTAACAATATGTTGTCATTTGTTTAGCTAAAATACAGACAACAAATGCTTGAAAATGGGGCAAAAAATATACTGGGAGAAATAAGTCAGATAATATTAACCCACAAGTGAGTCTAGAATGAACAATGCTGCACTCTTTTCACAATTTAATTAATTTCAACCATTCAAACCTGGGTGTGTCACAGTTTTGAATTTTGTAAATCTGGTCACATTATGTGAAGTGGGTGACAGCTCAGGGCCTGCAATTGGAAACTAGATGTTTAACTATATGTCTTAATGTCTCTGTACATTGTATTTTCAAATAAAGACTAAACTAAACATTAGCATCAAACTCTGCATCTACTGTATGTCTTAGGATGGTACCTGTTTTGGAAATGATTTTTGATCTCTTCCAGAAAGTTGCACAGTGCAGCTTCAAATAGAACAAATTTCAACCTTTCTGGGGTAGTTTGAGAATCTTGATCAGTATCAGAAGTGTAAGATCGCACCACAAGTTGAAAATGACGTTAATTTATATATTTGTGGTATCATAAGTATTATCAAGTATCAAACCTGATTTTAGGATCAAAATTGAGTCAAATATTTTCGTATTATTATTATTATAAAACTTAATCCTATATTTGTATTACGCTTTCCAGGATAAAAAAAATATTTCAACCAGACGTGCTCCTCTGCGTTTTTAAAGTCCATACTCACGCTCATAAGTATATTGATTTTATTGTACAGTATAGCAGGACTGAATGAGTTTCCCCCCTCAATGTTAGAGATATTACAAAATACCAGTGCAAAAATAGCCAAAAGTTTAGATTAAAGGGCGGAATGAAGTCCAGTATGTCTACTTTAAGTCCCTTTTTTGATTCATTTGAACTTAATCAGATAAAGTTTGATGAAGTCCATATGCGGCCGTACTGTAGTCTGCTCTGAATAACTTTTGAATCGTGTTTTTTCTGGGGGGTTTTTTCCCGGTGGTCATCGTGTTACACAGCAGAACAGTGTGAGGTCTCCACTGGGCCGCGCTGTCACTCAAATACTCTCAAGTACTTTCAAATACATGGGAAATATGAAATATGAGTGTTGTACAGCTGTGCAGGAGGGAGAAGTGTGGAAGCAGGCTGCATGTACTTATAGAATTGTACTATATTTACTTCATAATATTAGTATACATATAATTAAGGAGGGATCAAAGCTGTGTTTCAGGTTTAATGACATTTAGATATTGCTGCCTTCTTGTCTGCGTGGAGATGTTAGCGATTTGCTTGGAATGTTCCACAGTAAGCCATTAAAACCCCTAAAACGTCTGACTAAGATGACTCTCAATTCAAGCTAAATCTGTTTCCGAGCACTTTGGAGCTCAGACAAAAGGTTGGAGTCTTTGTGAAGCTGATTCTCTGGAGTTTTGGCCTCTGTTGTCCTCTAACTGTCTCTGTGCTCTCTTTTGGATTGGGAACAAGGTCTACGCAGAGGAAAGTCAGATTTCAAATTCCACCTAAAGTTCTTTGTGGTAAATATATGAATAGGTATAGCTGGTGTCACTAAGGATGGTCTGAGATGAAGCAGATTGAGGATTTCTTAGGTCTGAAACATCTCACTAAACATGGGATTTATGGATTTGTGAAAAAGTCCAGGCAGAATTCATTCTTTTTTTTTCTTTTTGCATTTTTTATGTGTGTGTTTGGAGTACAAACTGCTCCAGACACTTGTCAGAATAGATCATTTAACTGAAAAGAAGTGGCTTACAGATTCCATTTATGTTTATACATCAATGAGATTGAGAGTTTCCTTTTGTCTGAAGTTTTTTTTTAAGTACAGGGGCCCTTATCAGCCCCCTCAAAACACAAACAGGATAAACTTATTATACTTATTTATTTATATATTATACTTATGAACAGGTGAGTTACGAGTTGGGGGTCTCATTTATAAACTTGCGTGGGATTCTAAAATTATACATATGGACAAAACACAGAATTTCACTAACTTCGTTCAACGTTCTCACAGTATCTCTGGGAATCCTGACGCTCAAAGTTCACAGTTTTTGGACCAGACCGCTTATTTTCATGTCAAATTATCTTTTTATAAATCACATACTTAACATAGAAAGTCGTGTACGTAGTATTTTTGTACTCACACATGCCTCATGAATGGGAATCTGGTCTGTGGAGCGGGGATTCTCTGAAAATATTTCTGTCTGGAGTGTTTCACAGTATAGTATTACAGCTTTCTATCTTCATGGAGACCAAACCAGACAGGTCAGATCTGTGGAGAGGCGACCCCGCTCACAGCCAGAATGCCTGTTTTTCTACATATTTTTGAGCTATAAAACCACTTGTACTTGAATATATGTAAAGTAGAGCTCTTTAATGTCATATTGTGGAACATTCCAGGCAGAGCAATGACATCTCCATAGAAACAAGCAGGTGACAGACCCCCAACCTAAACGTTACATAGTGCACCTTTACATAATTTCCTTTACAAACAACAAAATATGACATCTTGTTCTGTGTAAAAGTTGCTAACCTTATAGAAATGCATTTAATACAAACAGTATGACTTGCATTATTTAAGCTCATCTTATTTCAGTCTTCTTCCAAATGTTTTGTTCGAGGGTCCATCACCTGCTCGTTTCCATGGAGATGTCATTGCTCTGCCTGGAATGTTCCACAGTGTGACATTAAACAGCTCTACTTTACATTTATTCAGTTATAAGTGGCTTTAAAGCTCAGTCACCTCTCCACAGATCTGACCTGTAACTTGGCCTGGTTTGGTCTCAGCAATGATAAAAAGGTTTAATTCCAGACAAATCAGTAACATCTCTATGGAGAAAAGCATTTGACGGGCTCTCCACCAGACTTTTATGCTCTTGGGCATGTTTAAAATACGAACTTTGAACAGAATCATATTAAAACCTCATTTACAAATACAATCACCAGAACAAGCGAAATTTGATATATATTTTTTCTTTTTTTCATCCCTTTCGCGCTGGTCTCTCTCCTCTCCACAGACTGACCTCACTTCACATTTGGAACATAATACACATTCGTCATCCAAATGTGTGGAAATAATATTACTGTTCATAGACACTAGACAGCATGTGTCCGAGTGCGACGCCTGGGCTGTTTGTGAATCTGAGATGTGCACTGACAGACTGATGTATTAGCATATAACAGTGAAAAACCGAAATCCTTAAAGTGTCACTTCAGACTTGCCATTTCACTAAAACACAGTTCACATCGTTATATTTAAAAAACAAGATTTGACACTACTACACGGTATTAACTGCTAACACAGAACATATTTAGATTTCCACGTTAGTTTTTACTGTTTTGAAAATGCTATATTCCCTGAAAAAACAACACTTCCCCATGCTAAGTCACACCCCTTCAGAGCGCTATGTATTAGGTTTTTCACGTTGTAGTTAATTGCGTACAGTTTTGTATCACCTTTTTGTATATTTATGAAGAATCGTTTCGGATGCGTGGCTAACGTAGGCTTGTGGGCGGAGCCTTGGACAGGATCGTACTGCTAACTGTAATTAGGGTTTGATTAGTTCCCAGGAGAGATCGTGTAATGTTTTTGTAAAGTTTTTAATGAGTTTGAACATGGTATTTTTTTTTTTTCTTTTTACTATTTTTTTTTTTTTACAAAATAAAATAAATAAGACTTTTATTTTTATTAATTTTTTTTTATTAACTTTGTAATTTTACCTCCTTTAATATGCCAGTTGTGTGTAAATCGTTCGGAAAATTTTCATGTAAACTGTTGTAAATTGTTCTCATATTTGTGAACTTTTCCTTTCAGCTTTTTTCCACAAACTGCCACTTGGCTAACGTAAAACTATGATCATTACTGATCACAGGTACTATCCACCAAAGTCAGAATTAGAAAAACTTGAAAATATCATAATATCATAATCATTATGTAGCTTACTTAAAATTGTCATAGCTGTAATGTTTTTATTTCTTTAAACATTGTAGTTGTTTTTAGCATTATTGTTAGCAGCAAAACATCATTCTGTCCTGAAAGTGATGAAACCTGCTTTTAAAGTTATTGTCGATTAGCAGTGGTGGAACGTAGCAAAGTAAAAGTAGTAAAGTACTGTACTTAAGTATAAATGTGATGTTTTGTCTCCTCTTGCGTGACGTAGGTGGACTATAAAGCAGACGAATGGCTCATGAAGAACATGGACCCACTGAACGACAACGTGGCCACCCTCCTGCACCAGTCCACAGACAAGTTTGTGGCTGAGCTCTGGAAAGACGGTGAGAGAGTCTATTTATTGTACTTTTATGCAGACGGACACAGTTAAAGCTGCGCAACTTTTCTGGTGGTGAGATATTATTGTTTTGCCTGGAATGTCCCAAGGTATGACATTAAACACGTCTGTCTAGCACTTGGCCATTATAGGTGTTGGGGCAATTTAAGTTTCTTTTCGTAATATTTGGGACTAATATTTTTTCTAATTGCGTTTTCTCTGTTTTCTGGGTACCGTAAGTCATTCTCATTTTATTCTCATCGCACCAGATTTGTCTTTTTAAACAGGATGCATGAAGGGTTTATCCAAAATACATAAAATAAATAAAAACTATAGAAATAAAAACTATGAAAACAAACCGAAGGGGATAAAAATTTCAGGATCATGGAGCGAATTATTTTAAGTCCCAACTAAATACATTTTGGAATTATTTCTTAGTAAAACCTTTGATTAATTAGGGTTAGGGTTAGAATTAGCAACTGATAACTGAGATGTTATTGCTTTGCCTGGAATGTTCCATGATATGACATTATGTCTATTTTTAGTACATGCGTTTCTATTGCTCAAAAATACAATAATTCCTTCTGTGAATAGGGGCGACTTTCCACAGATCTGAACCGTAATGTAGTGTATTGCAGTAGTGTTTTTTGCATTTTTTTACTTTACATAAATTTGCTATGGATTTTAAAATTATGATGCAAACCTTCTTGAATTTTTTACATTTTTTAAAGGTAATTTTACAAGATCATCCTTATGGTTTCTTACTAATAGATACACTAAAATGTTCATGTATGTATGATTTATGAGAAAATATCAGGCGCTTTTAACCACAGAGATTTTCCCCCCTCTCGTCTGGAGGTAGAGGAGGTGTGATGTCATGTCTCCGAGGAGTGAAATATAAATCGTGCGAAAGAAACGGCGAGCACAGACTGCAGTAGGGGTTTGCTGCTGCACTTTTTGGACGCGCCGTGTTTTATGGAGTGTTCAGAACCACACTGAGCCCGCATCTGATCACCTGGGCTTTTACTCAACTCAAATCCACTGCTCTATTTTAATACCTAAAGACATTTTCCATCCTGTTATATATTTTTTATCTGCGACCCGTCTTCTAGCAGGAGGCCCAATGCTTAAAGGGGCTGTATCTGATTTGTACGCTTTCATGTAATAAAGTAAAACCGGTCTTTCCCTCATACATGTACATTATTATATTATAAGTAGCTCTTAGGGTCAAAATGAGGCCACTATGTGCTATCTGCATCAAACTGTTGTATTGTCTGCAAACCGGGAAGTGCGCTGTTAGCATGTTAGTTGTTTTTAGCATTATTATAACGACAGAACTTTTCTCTGAGTCCTGAAAATGGTGAAAAGTGCTGAGAAACTTATTGTGGAATAGCAGTGGTGGAATGTAACAAAGTAGAAGTAGTAAAGTACTGTGCTTAAGTATAAATCTGAGGTATTGGTACATTTTAAAGTGGATACATTTTACTTTTAATTCACTACATTTGAAAGCCAGTATCGGTATGGTAAGTGTTTTTTTATCTTTTAAAACCTACTGAAAAAATTGAGGGTTTATTTTTAATACATTTATACTTTGAGCAAAGAAAAAAATTCTAATAAAAAGTGCTAAAAAATTATAATTTCATTTATTTCTGTGGGAAAAAAATCAACTTTAACTTGTAACTTAACAAGACCTCAAATCAATCTGTGCAAAATTCCTCTACTTTTTATTCTTTAAGTACATTTTTTCATGTGAAACTTTTACTTTTATGTGAGTATTTTTTTCTCCAGAATCTATACTTTTACTTTAATAATTAAATACTAAGTACTTCTCCCATAGCTGATGATTAGGATGCTCAAGAGAAGAATACATTTGGACCACTGCAAAATGAACTACGGTAGTCCTGTTCTTAGGCAGAAGAAAT
>KN495421.1:9916-20246 GCA_000787155.1 Scartelaos histophorus
AAAGTAAAAAAAAAAGAGAAGAGGTGAGGCTGAGACTGCAGAGGTGAGTCAGCAGTTTGCAGATGGTGGGAGCAGGAGGAAAAATGGCCAGAGATGTTCAATACAAAATAAGGCAGAATATACAGTACAAATTTAAAAACACTCAGCAGTATTTTGGTTGCTTTTGAATGAATTTTATACATAGGACTTATGGTATTTTAAAGGGCTTTCTCATGAGGCATATTGGGACTGGATTTAAAAAACGTCCTATTGTGTTTGTGTCCATTATACTGTTATAATCTATGTCACCAGTGGATCATTCTCTTACAATTTGCACATTTTAAATCGCAATAATCGCCTAAAGCAGGAGTCTCCAGCCAGTAGCTGTCCACACCCTTCCAAGTTGCTCACCAAGGGATTTCTGAATTGCAGTGTACATGGGTCAATGACGTATAAGGATTTTCAACAGGCAAAATTTTAAATTAATTTCAAACTTTCAAATGCACATGAACTGGCTATGTGGTACGACCGAGAATAACCTTAAAATAGTTGTATTTTCTAAAACATGGTTGGAATGTTAATCTAAATTCTGAGTCATATGAACATGAGATTGAGATTTGAAAACATGAGATTTGATCAAATGGACACGTTCAGACAATATTTGTTTGAATATTATGGGGGAAATATCTATTCGACAAAGCTGAAATTTCATGGGGGAAGATAAAACACTTCAGAAAAAAATGGCAAAAAAATAAAAAATAAATACGATTAGATTTAAAGTCATTTTAAAGAAGTTTAAAATCAGCAGTTAAGGGCGGACGGTCGCGCCGCACGAACATTTTAACACTAGTACTACACTACACTAGTACTAAAACATGCAGAATAACTCATGATTTTTGAAAAAAAAATGGTTCCATGGAGGTCAGATGTTCTACAGGTATATGGTGAATTATTATGAAATTTGAACCTTTTTAACTGAAGAAATTGCAATTGGACACACACCATGTCATTAACCCACATAGTATAGTTTGATCAATTAAATGCCTGTTACCATTGTAAATGTGTGATTTTGAAGCCTAACTTTGTCCATTAATAAATGGATAATGGTTTGTGTTTTACAAGTATCTAACTCTACGCTATCAAAGGCTTTCCTTGGCTCTTATATTTACTCAAATTTCTTTTGACAACTAAAATGAGTTGTATTTTAAAAAGGTTAAAAAAGGTTGGAGACCCCTGATGTACAGCAACTTAAAAGAAACAAAACAAGACCATTGACTTCCATGTTAGAAAACCGTTTTGCATGCACCTATTCCGACGTGTCGCTATTTAAACATTTACATCTAATTATCAAAGTAGCGGCATAAACATTATTTTTCAAGAGCCCTACTACCGTATTTTTGGGACTATAAGGTGCATCTAATATCATTACATTTTCTCAAAAATCAACAGTGGCCTTATGTATGAGCTTTGGTTGTGTTTAACCTCCAACCGATTTGATGTTGTCCACATTAGTCTAATAACGTATTAGTGGGCGAGTCAGGAGGAGTAATATGTTGGCGACATATAGGGCGACTGTGCAACATACCGGTAGTTCTGCCGTGTGCTGTACAAGGACCCAAAATGCCACCATTACCATGCAGATTTCAGGTTTTGTATTTTAGTGTTAAAACTGAACAATGTTGAGAGGGATCCGGGCATGTTTGATGCCCAAATCACCAACTGTTAAACTTGTATTTTTGTGTTACCTACAACTGAGAGTTATTGTATCTTATTGTGCCTTATAATCCGATGCTCCTTATGTGTGGACAATGACACAACTGACATATTATTTGATACTGCGCATTATAATCGGTGCACTTTATAGCCAGAAAAATACGGTAAATAGTCGTTATTCTAAATGGTGCTTCTCTATCTGAATCTGGATCTGCCTGCTCTACCGGTCATGTTTTATGTCGAGACCAGGATTCAAACTTCCAACCTTCAGATCAGTGGACAAACGCACTACCAACGGAGCTACTGTAGCCCAATTTTTACAACTTTTTGCACCTTTAACGACTTTTAATCTACGGCAATTTAAAAACAAACAAGTCTAAAAGTATTCGAGTTGTCTCTCACTACAACTCCTTTCATTTTTCAGTGTGTTTTTCTCAGCTCCTCTCCACAGTCGTGCCCTGTGGATCTTCATCTCCTATTGTTATTCCGTGGTATTTGGCGTTGGGGTTTTTCAGAGACACTTCACTTGGCACCATTTATTCTGAGCGCGTTGGCCTTTAACAAGTTCACCCCGTGCCTCTGACCTGTGCTCCTACTGATTTACGATAGTCTACAGAAAACAGACATCGCGCTGTATATTTCACCACGCTCTTCACTCCACCATCAAACTGATTCATCGTCACGGCGACGAAACACTAAAATATTTTATCCCCCATCGCAAAATTTCATAAAACGCCACAGATGGTGCAATGTGAACTGGGATAAATACGTCAGGGCGTAATGAATTTGGCTCGGTGCTTAAATCCTATGATAATATTAATGGAGATTGGACTATTCTTGTGATAGTGACGTCTTTCAGATTAGATTGCTGTGCGTAGTGGATATTTCTTGGCGAAAACTAACCAACAAAAGGGGCACGCAAACTTAGAACTAAACATAACCCAAGCAAACGCCTTCGGGCACCATGGGTATGAGTTTTATGCAGCGCAATAACAAAATCAATGCCCATATCCAGAGCTGCATTTTCCAAGATTTATTCCAGGTTTTGCAGGCAAACAACGAGGTCATGTGAACGAACCTACACTTGCGAAAACTAAAAACCATAGAACCACCCAAATGCACCCTGGTTATGCTGTACCAAACCAACTAAACCAAAAAACTGACTGACATAACAACAAAAATAATTTACTTTTTTAAATTATACAAAATTAGCAAATAGATTCTACACTGTGTAACTTAAAATCAAACTGTAATTATTAGTAAATATTGGTAAAAGTTGGTGGATTGTGAGTGAAACAAATAACAAACATACAAAGTTGGAGAAAGAAATTACAAATGTGCACTTTAAGGTCCTATATGATGCAACATTGATTTGTTTTAGCTGTTATACTAATGCTGTCCTGTAGGTTTAAGAGATTAGCAATTCCAGGGCTGCACTTCTTGTATTACCATATGACATCACAAGGTGGAGCAGTGTGTTTTCTGTTTGAGAGAAGATTCCTCATCCTAAATATGCAGGGTTTGTGTGTTAAATGTGTGAATGAAACAAAACACAAACAAAACACAACTCCAGCTCGACTTGAGGTGAGGAAACAGAAAATAGTACATTATAGCACTCAATTTGCACTCTGTAAAACACTTGATTGACTCGTGATTTTTTTGGTTTTGTTTCATCTGTGATTTATAAATAGACTTGCTTAAAATATGCATTCAGCGCATTAACATTTTTCACCACAATGAGTACTAAGTGGTTTTTACAACTTTCAGAGGCCAGAGAGCAGGTAAGGTTACAGTACTAGCATGCTAAAACACACTTCCTGATTATTGAACAATAGATTGCTTCTAATTAGATGTAGACAGCACAAAGTGGGCACATTTTGACCTCAAGAGCGACTGCAAAGTGGTCAAAAAATGTTGTCCAAATTGGGTACAGAATCTTTAAGTTAAAGTACAGTAACATGGCTTAAAATGTATTCAAATACTGCTATACTTAAGTACTGCTGTCAAAATATAATGAAGTAAAAGCTGTAACTACGCAAACTTGAACTGCTAGTTGATTTTTTAGCATTTTAGATCAGTCGAAAACCTGGTTAAAGCTAAAATCTACATGTTTTTTTAAAACCTCCTCCACCAAAACCTGAGATTTCAGACTTTGCTCTCTGGTCTTCTTCAGTCAGACTAAAGCAGCATCAGACAGCAGTGATGTAGACAGCATCTAGTGGCCATATGTGAGAATACAACGGGCTGGCTGGTGGTAGCTTTAAAGTCCCACCACAAAGTCTCACCACATAACTATTTTGCCTAGAAACAGACTAAAATATTTTACCATGGGGGAGCTTGCATCTCTACAAATCTGATTCTAATTTGGCCTGAAACACAATTCCTACACAAAGTAAATCAAAGTGCTTTACAAAATAAGAAAGAAAATGCTCCTCCTACTTGTCTCCATGGAGATGTTGTTCCTTCAGTTATAATATTCCACAATATTGCAGCAAACGTATCTGTCTCCATGGAGAATGTACCTGAAATAAAATCAACCCAATTACAGTAACACAAGCAACAAAAGTACTTGTCATTTGTTGCTTTGTGGCTCTGCAAATGACTACTGTTTCTGCTCTACTTTTTCAAGACTGGCGCAGCCCATCAGCGGCTGACCGGCACCCTGCTCCTGACAGGCCCCGAGGCTCTGAAGAATGGGTCACTGCAGTGAACAAAATATCCCTGAAGGGAGTTATCCACATGGAAAACAAAACCAAACCAATTTCTTTGTTCACGTCCAAAACCCTCTCTGTATATTAACGTCTTGTGGGCATAGTCGTTATCGCTTTCTCCCTACAGCCATAAGATCCTGGGTTGGATTTCCACACCACATGCAGCGATTCTACGATTGGGTGAGTTTTATATTGGTGCTGCTGGTTTTCCAAGATCCTATATTACGCAAAATTGACTCTATTGAGCTTTAAGCCATGTTAAAATGTTGTTAACTCCTCAAAAACATACCCGGAGTTGTGTTTTGTTCCATTCACACATGTTTGAATGATCCTGCATTATTAGTTTGTCTACATCTCCAAAGCTCAAAATGCTCTGTTCCACTCTGTGATGTCATGAAACTGTAGTTAACAGCTACAGTTGACATTTTGATGAGCAGAGATTGACAATTCCAGGGCTGAAATCCTATAATCTATGACATCAGTGGATCATTTTAAGTCAGAATATTGATCTATAATCCTGCTGTTCCAGTTTGGACCGCGCTGCCCCCTAGTGTCAAGGACCTGGACCCCTCCCTCCTTCATGTCCTGGATTAATCTGTCCTCGTCCTGTTAGATCAGTAGTTTCCTTCTGCCAATAGCTTTGGCCTACAGATTTACAACCTTATTGGCAGTGGATACGTCCTGGCCATCTATGCCTGTCCGTCCATGGGAGTGGATCTCTCCTTCACTGTGGTTCTCCTCGAGGTTTCTCGTTTTTTTTCCCACTGGTTTTTTTTTTTCGAGTTTTTCCTTGCCGAAGAAGGAGGGTCTAAGGACAAGAGATGCTGGGACAATTATCCATTTGCTGCTTGTTTTTGGACATTCTGTATTTTTGAATTATTAATTAATTATTATTATTTTTCTTATTCTGCTTCATTCTCTGACATCTGTGTTTGCTAAATTAACAATTTTGTGAAGCCCGCCGAGATAACTTGTTGTGATTTTGGGCTATAGGCAGATAGATTTGTGATTCAATATTATGTGATGGCCACGGTATTATTGTGAGCCTTTTGATGATACAGTGTCATGATATTTCAGTTATTGTGGTGGTGAAAATGGAGGTTGATTAGAGATATGGCGCCTTGCAGGTGACATAACCTCTATCTAAAAAAGTTTCACAATATTCATCATTTTAAATGGTGCTTCTCCATCTGAATCTGGATCTGCCTGCTCTACCAGTGATGTTTTATGTCGAGACCGGGATTCAAACCTTCAACCTTCAGATCAGTGGACAAACGTGCTACCAACTGAGCTACTGTCGCTCAATTGGACAAACGTGCTACCAACTGAGCGACTGTCGCCCAATTTTACCAACTTTTTGCACCTTTAACGACTTTTAATTCACGCCACTTTATAAACAAACACTGACCACTTACCCTGATTTTCAGAAGCCATCGAGTTAGCTACCATGCTAACCACGCACTTCCTGATTCTCGCATCCTAAAACTCTATGATTAAAAGCAGACACACCCCGATAGCTGCTTTTATCGGTTCAGCGACAACATTTCTCACAATAACACCGACAAATCATATAGAGGCACTTCAGCGAGGTTCTCTGTGGAGACCTTTGGACACTAGAACATACGCCCACCTCCGCCAGTAAAAGTATGAGAAACCCATAACCTTGTGTGTTACGTCGGGATATCACAGAGCCCAAAGTGGTCAATAAAGATTGTTTATGAGCGCTGGTCGACATGTCCGGTTTGTTAAAATGACTCGGCTCGGTTCAATATTGTGAACTTGTTTTTACTACGGGTTAGCCAAGGTTTATGGTGCACCGAACAGTGATATAACGCCACACTTATTGCAGTCCATGACAAGGGGGACATAGAAGACCACACATTAGCAACCTGCAGACCGTCAATCAAAATGAAAATAAAAATACCCTTCACAGCAAGAAGGTTCTGGGTTTGATACTCCAGTTTCTCCAACAATAATGTTCTAGCCACATCAAAAACATATCTGGAGTTGTGTTTTGTTCCATTCACACATGTTTAACACACAAATCCTGCATATTGAGCCAGAAACAGAAAACACTCCACCCAACCATACAGGACGTGCACCTCTGTGTTTTTAAACTCCATACACCTTCACTAGAATCATTTTGATCATTTGTGTAGCGGAATTGCCAACTGCTTCTGAACTAAAGGTAAAGGGTGACTTGAAAACTGCAGCTTCAACACCTAAACAAGGTAGAACAGAACATTTAGAACTTTGGAGAAACACAGACCAATAATACAATGAAACAAAACACATCAACAGGTCGTGACTTAAAGTTCTCAAGACTTCATTTTGTGTAAATCAGAGCTTTAATGTAGTCCTGATCAAGTTAATTCACTTTTTAAAAATATGCTATGTAACCTTTCTAGGCTTTATTGTCTCCATGGAGAAGTTACCGTATTTTTGGGGCTATAAAGTGCACCGGATTATAAGGCGCAGTATCAAATAATATGTCAGTTGTGTCATTGTCCACACATAAGGAGCATCGGATTATAAGGCGCAATAAGAGAAACAAAACACGTGTCGGATAAATCGAACTTTATTCAGGTCATTTACAATAACTCTCAGTTGTAGCTAACACAAAAATACAAGTTTAACAGTTGGTGATTTGGGCATCAAACATGCCCGGATCCTCTCAACATTGTTCAGTTTTAACACTAAAATACAAAACCTGAAATCTGCATGGTAATGGTGGCATTTTGGGTCCTTGTACAGCACACGGCAGAACTACCGGTATGTTGCACAGTCGCCCTATATGTGGCCAACATATTACTCCTCCTGACTCGCCCACTAATACGTTATTAGACTAATGTTACAACATAAATAAAAAAAATAATGATTTTAGATGCGCCTTATAGTCCCAAAAACACAGCACAAGAAAAGAATGAAAAGGAGCAAAAAAAAAAAAAAAAAAGAGAAATCAACAGAGAGTTACTTCAAAACATCGAATCAGTACATTTAATTTCTGTCACAATGAATAATCAATTGCAACCAGAGATCTTCACTTTCATGCACAACACTTTTCTTTTTCATACATACACATTGCACTGTATTTTATGCTTTGAAATGCCTTAATTATGCTCATTCCTTTGATTTCTTTGTCAAGACTATTCCATAAATTAACACCTTTCATAAAGACATCAACCTTGGTTCTGAATCTGGGTTTTTTTTAAACATGTCAGTTTCTTTAAAATTGCATCTTTGTATATTTACAGGTAATACATTGCTCTTTGCTTTATACACAACTTTGAGAATACTTAAGTCAACAATATAATGTATTTTCAACACTTTAGTTTAACAAAAAATGGCTCTCTATAATGACTGTTGGTGAACATTCTCCAAGGCCTTTTTCTGTAAAATAAATAATGGCCTTAGGTAAGTTTCCACACAATACATCAGATATGGTGTAATTATAGTTATACAACATTAATAATGCTGCATTGTTTAGTGAGATTGTCCATCTCTACTGAAATAAAGGTGAAAAGATGGCTGTTAACTATAGCGTAATGACATCACAAGATGGGGCAGAGCATTTTGAGCTTTGGAGACACAGATAAACAATAATGATAAAGAGTTACTCCACAACTCCAGGTCTGTTTTTGATGAGGTAACAACACTGTAACATTGGTAAAAGCTCCCAAGAGAATATAGGTTCGTTTAAAACACTTTGTAGTCTGTGTAGAATTTATTTTCTGTCGGTCGTCAGCCTCGTGAAAAATAATGCAACCTGTATGAGGACGGCAGAGCCCACGGCAACCTCCAGAATTAGGTGAACAGCGCATATTTTAAACACACCTTGAAGGATTTATGTTTTTTAGGTCGCTGAAATTTTAATATTTGGTGCCCTTCGTACATTTTTTAGTGGAAGCTATGTCGTCTTCTTTGCTTTGCTTTGAATTTTGAACAGCAGGGAATTCAACATAACTGTCTTCATTGGCCGAGTTTTAAGTTAGATCTATGGTGTTCTATCACAGTAAGATGTTTTTTAAGGTTTTTGGAGCAATAAAAATGGCTGTAAGGCAATAAATGCGAGATGGATAAGATGATTGGCTCACAGTGGAACATCCAGACATTTCAGAAAGCAGTACCGTATTTTTGGGACTATAAGTCGCATCTAAAATCATGACATTTTCTCATAAATCCACAGTGGCCTTATAATCCAGTGGCCTTATGTATGACCTTTGGTTGTGTTTAACCTCCAACCGATTTGATGTTGTCCACATTAGTCTAATAACGTATTAGTGGGCGAGTCAGGAGGAGTAATATGTTGGCCACATATAGGGCGACTGTGCAACATACCGGTAGTTCTGCCGTGTGCTGTACAAGGACCCAAAATGCCACCATTACCATGCAGATTTCAGGTTTTGTATTTTAGTGTTAAAACTGAACAATGTTGAGAGGGATCCGGGCATGTTTGATGCCCAAATCACACCAACTGTAACTTGTATTTTTGTGTTAGCTACAACTGAGAGTTATTGTAAATGACGTAAATAAAGTTTGATTTATCCGACACACGTTTTGTTTCGCTTATTGTGCCTTATAATCCGATGCTCCTTATGTGTGGACAATGACACAACTGACATATTATTTGATACTGCGCCTTATAATCCGGTGCCTTTATAGCACCAAAAATATGGTGTTTGGATGTTGTAAAATAGCTGATGTTTCTTTTATGCTTCATGAAAAATGATTCTAATGAAGGTGTATGAGGTTCAAAAACACAGTGGAGCACTTCTTGTATCTGTGTCTGTACCTGAATTATTAGTGTTTTCTGTTTGAATTGCGTCTAAATGTGTAAATGAAACAAACCACAACTCCAGGTATGTTTGTGACAACATTATAACAGATAAAAATGAGTTTACATCCTAAGTTTCAACATCGTCCGCCCCTCCGCAACCCAAGGTCTACTTCACCCGTCCGGCCTTGGCATTGATCTTACCTGGAGTCTAAAATACATTATTTTCATCCAATCTCTAAAGAAAGTGGACCCTTTCATTTTACCCTGACATGTTGCTGATCTCATAAAACCGTCTGAAATATCTCGCCTTGACCTAACGCCAAGTTCAGACCACAGAGTTTTTGAAAGATTGTCAAAATGGTGTTTACATTTCCCTCCTACGCTACCATATGCCTTTTTGGAGAAGCTTCGGCCTTGTAGCACAGCGTGACCTCTGCTCATCTTCTTCATTTCAAAATCAATATAAAAGCCGTTTCAGAGGCTATAATACAATGGAATACACTATATTTCTGCTTCCGTATTAGAGCTACCGGAAAAACGAAGAAGCGAGATGCGAGTGTTTGGAAAATGAGGCAAGGTTGCTATGACGATGCAGTGCGGCGGTGTATAATTTAGCGCCACTTCCTCCAGGCAAGAAAGTCCAAGGTTTGAGTCCTGGACTAAAAACAGACCTGTATGTGTGCGTCACTGTGTCTGTCGGAAGCAACTATTTTAGAAAATGAAAGGACAGTACAGACCAAACTTTTTAAGAGGCAATTTGTAGGATGAGAACCAGAACTAAATGTTGTGCCGAGATATTTTGAAATACGTTTAAACACAATACACATGTCATGAGAGATACTCCATTGATCCCAAATGAAATTCAAATTTTGCTGTAGTTTAATGTGATTCTCAGTACTTTTATCAATAGTGAACTTTCATTTAGTTATTTATTATTATTATTAGTAGTAGTAGTAGTAGTAGTAGTAGTAGTAGTAGTAGTAGTAGTAGTAGTAGTAGTAGTAGTAATTTGTTTTTCATTTTAACTTTTTAAATGTATTATTTATTTTTGTATTACTTTTTTTTTTTTATTTTTTTTTATTTAGGCCTAAAATAAAGTAAGAAGTTTAAGTTATATATGTTGTGACGCAGCAGGTCTGTCCCTGAGCGC
>KN495424.1:0-16733 GCA_000787155.1 Scartelaos histophorus
TAATAAAAATAAAATACAAATAAATAACAATAATAATCATAAAAATCACAATAATTATAATATTCATAATCATACTATTAATAATATTAATCATAATACTAAAAATAAAAATAATGTGAGTGATATAGAGCATAACTAGTGCAAATACTTAACCAGTAAAGTTACCCAAGAATATCCAACTGCACTACTCACCTCAGACCCAAACTACATTATTTTATATATGCATACATAGTGGTAACAGAAGCTATAAATCAAATATAGTCAAGCTGGCCGTTGTGAAAGACAGTAAAGGCTAGATTTTGGTATGTTTTCTCTGGAGGGTTGGAACCAAAATGAGCTCCATTCCCTGCAGACCTCACCTCTAGACAAGGGCTAAGAGCTGCACTTGCTTTGTGGAGGATAAGCCTGCCTGTAATTGAATTGGCCTTAACATTGTGCTACAGCTGTTGAAAGTGTGAAAGTGATGGTTTTAGGGCATAACTCACACAATTTACCATGTAATACAGTTTTAAAGGTTATATAAGAGCAGGCATTTATCACAAACGACGAGGTGTGTAAAGTGGGGTTTCTAATGACAGTAGTCTGCTGTCTGTGCCCCGAGCGTGCTCTCTTAATTAGCGCTCACATTTTTCTTTTCAAATTAGGTTTATATTATAGAAATCTGCAACTTTCTCTTTTTCCATTTTCAACTTAAACAATACCTGGTTTTCAAAACAATCAATACAACAATATATTTCAGTAGCTAATACGTTCATCTTTATCCACAGTGAAAGATGAAGCATGATTCCTTAACATAACTTATAATTGATTTGTGGGACAACCTTGACACTCCCATCTGGTAGCAATTAAGGGCCCTCTGCTCTAAAGATCTGAGCTGGTATTTTACAGAATAGAGAGAAAACCATCTCATGGATTGGAACAATGCTAATGTCATTGGCACAGAGGGAAACAAATACCACAGTTGGATCAGAAAGGCCATCAAGATCCGGAAACGTGCCCACCAGACTGTTAACCAGGATGAGGGGTCATACCAACTCTCTCACACCTGGGATACCATTCTGAACAAGCTGGACTGCAGATGGCGCTATGAACTTACAACAGTGCCAATGAAAATGTCAAGGTATGAAATAAATAGAGGTCTGTACATGACAATCCGAAGGTTAAATATAAGAAAAGACATGATGAACCAAGATGACAGTTTTAAATAAAGATTTTATTCAGGGAACTATGGTACCCGTCATCAACCTGTTCTTTTATGACATTTACTTTTCTTGACACTACATCTAGGCTTAATTTCTTTGCATACTGCATTCTTTTGTTATTGAACGACAAACATATATTTTACAAATGTTCTAACTTGCAAAGCAATTAGCCACAACTTTCAGGCCCCAATTTTTTAATTTTTTTTTCATTTGACTTGTTTTGTACCATCATTATCTTGAATTTAATTACTCACCTTATAAGCGAATGCTGCTAAACATCTGTCATAATTACCCTGTGCATTGTAAAACAATGACCTGTGTGCGCTAATTGCCGGGTCTTTTTTTGTTGGAGCTGCATATCACTGTCACATAAACACTAATTAACCCCAAGTTTTAATTTACTGCTCATCAGGAGAGCACACTTTTGTTCTCCGCCATCTCAAGAGTAATTTAAGGTGAATGTATTAGGTATTAATGAGGTAAAGGCATCTGAGGTTGTTGTAGCCACATGCTGTGAAAGTACAAGGAGTGTTTTCTTTGGCACAATAATCGATAATGGACAACTGCCAATAAAGGTGTCTCAAAATAATAACTTTAGAAAGAAGCAGTCATCAATCAGCTGTCATCAAATAGACATGTTTCTTCTTACTTTTTTCTTAAAAAGGAAGAATAATAAACTCGCAAGATTGTCCAAGAAACAAAGGTAATATTAAAGGTGAATTGTGCAACTTTTATGGTGGAGGGTTCGTCACCTGCTTGTCTCCATGGAGATGTTATTACTTTGCCTGGAATGTTCCATAGTATGACATTAAAAACATCTCTCTTGCTTTTATACACTGCAGGTGCAGGTATATTGCTCAAAAATACAATAATTCTCTGTGAATAGGGTTGGCTCTCCACAGATCTGACCTGTAATGTGGCCTGTAATTGTTTCATTTGAGATAGAAAGGTTTCATCTCTACTATGGAAAATTCTATACAATGGTCAATGTCAACAGGAAAATTGAAAATTTTAATTTATGTTGAACTTTATCAAATATTTACAATTACAGGTCTGCATACATCTATGTTTAACATTTATATGAAGCATTTTTAGTGTTGAATTGGCTATGACCTTAAAAAATATCATGTGGTTCAACCGAGAATAACCTTAAAATAGTTTTATTTTAGTTGTAATTTCTAAAACATGCTTGGGATATTAATTTTCTAAAGCATGGTTGGGATATTATCAAGTTCGGAGAAAGATGAACATGATAATAATATTTGAAAACATGAAAACATGATATTTGAAAAAAAAAACAAAAAAAAAACAAAAAAAAAAAAACATGCTTGGACACGCTTGGAGAATATTTGTTTGTGGGAAATATCTATTCAAGAAAGCAAAAATTTCATGTGGGATTAAAAAACTGTTTAGAAAATATGCCAAAAAATAAAGAAAATAAATTTGATTAGATTTAGAGTAATTTTAAAGACGTTTCAAAATGTGGACGGTCGCACCACATAACATTTTAACACTTTAAGTACAAAAAACATGTAGAATAACTATAAAAAATAAATACATACATAACATTTTAAAAAATATTTGGTTCCATGGAGGTCAGAGGTACTGCAGGTATGTGCTGAATTATTTGAAATAAAAATGTAAACTTTTTTAACTGATGAAACTGCAATTGGACAGGCGTCATGTCACTGACCAACAGAGTAAAAGCATCTCCATGGAGACAAGCTGGTGCAGAGCCTAATTACACAGAAAAGTTACACAGTACAGCTTTAAGGCAGAAATGCATCATCTTTGAGCCATGGCTGTACCTTTTCCTTTGTATTTGAGCAAAACTGCTTAGCCCGGCAGAGATATATTGTCAAATCAGCTCTTGAAGCAGAAATTAGACTGATGTGTGCCTCTGCATCCAGTTATAATGTTTGAAGTTCTGTTAGTATGCTAATGTTTACTAGCATTACAGCGACCACAATGCACTTGTCTCTGAAAGCTGAAACTTATTGCAGTGAATAATTAGGGTGCTTTGAAATTGTTAGGAAATTGAGGAATAAATAATAAACAAAGTATGTTTTTTCCCCATGTTTTGAATATGGTAAGAATCTGGTACAGGACTTGGTGCAGGGGCCAACAGTCAGGAGCAACTATAGTGCAGGGGACTCATCTCTACATGTTTAAACAGAGCTGTGCACAAGGTCAGAAGGATTAAGGATAAGCATTGTGCATGTTTTATTTTGGTAGAGCATCAGAAGAATGTGATGTGTCAGCTCATTTGACTTAATTTCAAAGCTTGACTATTGGTTGGTCATTACCAAACTTTTATTGAACCATAATGCAGAGTTTCAGGACCCCTTATTCTGACTTTAATACGATGTTTTATGTCTGACAAAATTAAAAGACTTTATAAGACTTTGACTCTTTGATGAAGTGTAACTAAATAAAATGCAGTTGTTTTATTTGGTAATTACAGAGGGAAAACCTGGCGTTCCTTGAGATTGCATCTAGAGCAGGGGTGAGCTCGTCTAAAACTGCTCTAATTAATGAGTAATTTCATTTACTGTAGTCGTTTGAACACTTGAGAGAATGAACCAAAAAGGCTGAGGTGTGAAAATAAAAAAGTCAACCAGCTGAAGTTGTAATAGACTTCTATACCATTCTCTGCATTCTTTCTGTCACTCAGAATGTTTTGAAAAGTTCAACATTTTTGGATAAAGGTACAGAAGTGCATTTGAAGTTTGTGTGCTATCAAAGAAAGCACATTATGTTCTTTTAGAATCATACAATGTTGGACCCAAAAAATGAGCGAAAGTGAAAGAACTAACCTCAGTGTGTACAGACATTATTTGTTCATTGTGAAAACCTGTATAAAAGTTAGTGGGTGGGACAGTCACTCTACAATCACTCTGCAATAAAATGCAACATCTGATCAATAGTTGGAAGAACTACAATAACCAGTAGCACTTAAAAGTATAAGAATGTTGTGTTAAAGATGCACTGGGCAACTTTTTTTGGGGAGGCCGCGCTGTTTGCTTGTCTCCGTCGAGCTGCAATCATTTAAGTTGGAATTAGTAATGGGATTTTTGGCTTCTTTGTGGGATCCAAATCTTTGCATCTGTTCCTTTCAAAAATCCATTCAAAAGACAGACTTTTAAACCGTTTATTTATATGACAGAAGCCAATGTGAGAACTCATTTTATCTCCAATCTATTCTCAGAGAAATGACCAAGATCTGTTTAAAATGGTTGGAGATTTGGACTGTGTAGACTGTTTGAAGATGCATAATCTAAATAAAATGTTGGACTACAATAACAATAATCAGCTGTGTTTGTTTGTTTGTTTGTTTGTTGTGTACAAACCATGTGTTACCTAGTCTGCTTCTGTGCTGATTCTTGTGCTGGTTCAAGTGTGAGTTTATCATACTTAGAAATCAGAAAGAAAGTGAGATTCGGTTCCAGCCGTTCACGCTTAAGAATCGTTCATAAGAGCCGACTAATTCACAAAGACGTCATCACTACTTGGAATATTTCACAGTTGGGCAACATCTATTTCTGTAAATATTAATGCTGCGTTTGTTTCTCCATCCGATGTGGACTCGGATCTCAGATATGACGTCACATCCTCGCTTTAACCATTTCATTATATTTCGTACATCCGACTCGGAGTAAAACATGGACGTTAACTCGATGCTCCAGCCTCCGAGTTGAAAAGATAAATGAACGCACCAATAGTTTAATGCCATACTTTGGGACATTCCATTCAACGGTCTCACATCCATGGAAACAAGCAGGGGATCGAACCCTCCACCACCCTCCACCTACAAGTTACATAGTGCATAGGTCCTATAGTACCCAACATTCTGTATTTTTCGGGCTATAAAGTGCACTGGATTATAAGGCGCAGTAGCAAATAATATGTCAGTTGTGTCATTGTCCACACATAAGGAGCATCGGATTATAAGGCACAATAAGAGAAACAAAACGCGTGTCGGATAAATCAAACTTTATTCAGGTCATTTACAATAACTCTCAGTTGTAGCTAACACAAAAATACAAGTTTAACAGTTGGGTGATTTGGGCATCAAACATGCCCGGATCCCTCTTAACATTGTTCAGTTTTAACACAAAAATACAAAACCTGAAATCTGCATGGTAATGGTGGCATTTTGGGTCCTTGTACAGCACACGGCAGAACTACCGGTATGTTGCACAGTCGCCCTATATGTCGCCAACATATTACTCCTCCTGACTCGCCCACTAATACGTTATTAGACTAATGTGGACAACATCAAATCGGTTGGAGGTTAAACACAACCAAAGGTCATACATAAGGCCACTGGATTATAAGGCCACTGTTGATTTTTGAGAAAATGTAATGATTTTAGATGCACCTTATAGTCCAAAAAATACGGTAAACTCGTGTGAGCATTTAGTCAGGTTGGACTCTAGTCTTCTGGACCTGGAGTTGTTTGAGTAACTTTATTATCAGTCTGGCTACATCTCCAAAGCTCACAATGCTCTGTTCCACCTTGTGACGTCATGAAGCGATAGTTTTCAAGTTAACCACTACATTTTACCTTTTTTTTCCGTAGAGATCTGCAATTCCAGGTCTTTTCGAGGTGGAATTAACTGTTTTCCTTTCAAGAGAAGAACTCAAGGTTTGTATGTTAAACATGAGTGAATAAAACAAAATGCAACACAACTCCAGGTATGTTTTTGATGAGGAAACAACATTATAGATCAGAAAACAGCTTAATATGGCGCCTTTATGCCTATAGTGCAAAGAATGTGTGTCTTTTTAAGTAATTTCTATCTTACTTAAACTCATCTTGAAAATACTTCACCTCTAGCAGATGTTTCAACAACTTCCACTTGTGGTCATAATGATGGTATTATGTCAAAATATCTTGAAAAACGTGGGAGGAAGCTGATGACACAGACTGTTTTGAAACCTTAAATAGCTGGATATGTGTCACTCTCCATTATAGTGTGTAATAGAGGAGCAGAGGATGGGGATGTCACAAATGCACAAAAACACAACACAGTAAAGGACCGGAGGAAACTGCACGAGCACCAAGAGAGGGCCTCATCCACGCCGCTGACTCAGACCTACATGAGTCAGCCATGTTTGTTTTCATATCTGCTGCCACACTCAGCAAATGACAGCTCTCCTAATTTTAGATTGAAATTACCTCACGAGATAATGAGACAGAGCGATGATTTCCCTTATGTGTGACGATGGTGATTAGGATTAGGATTGATGCAGCAAAAATAGGCAGAAAATTAGTTGAATCTTGTTGTTTTTTTTTGTTTTTGTTTTTTTGTTCTCTGTTTTATTTTATATTTTTATATCAAGAGTTACATCATATATGGGGCCAGACAGTTCAGTGTCTTTGATTATTTGATTATTTTATTTATTTATTTATTTTATTTCATGTTTTAGATCAATATTTCAATTTTAAATGAAGTACATTTTTATCTATCTATTTCCACGTTCAAAGCACTCAAAGCACATCACATTAAGGAGTCGCTCACCCATTCACACACACACACACACACACACTCATACACCAGTGTACACAGACACTGGGGGCAAGGATACAACGGCAGCATCATCTGGAATTGCACCACCAACTTGTGAGTCAGTGGATCTGACCACTCAACTAATGATGTTTATGTCAAAAACAGCCACTCTATACTACTACTACTACTACTACTACTACTACTACTACTACTACTACTACTACTCCTCTATACTGTCACCCAGTAAAATGAACAAAAGAAAAACATGTTTAATATATAGATTATAATTAATTACTAGTGGTTTTCGGATTTTTCAAATGTGATAATACTTGTAGATGGGCGGCAGTAGCTAAGTTGGTAAGAGCATTTATCCACCTAACCAAAGGCTGGGGGTTTGAATCTCGCTTTCGACATAAACATCATCGGTTGAGTGGGTCAAATCCACTTCGTTGGTTGAGTGGTCAAATCTCCTGATCCACTAGCTGGCGGTGCAATTCCAGCTCCCATAGGTGGTGCTGCCATTGTGTCCTTGGGTGAAACACTTAACCCACCTTGCTCCTAGTGTACAGTATGGGTGAGTGGTCCCTTGTAAAGCGCTTTGAGTGCATCGAAGGTGGAAATGCGCTATATAAAAATGTGATCATTTGCCATAGATGGAGGCTAGAGCACGTTCGCTGTACACTGAACCTGTGCATTCATATCAGTGTCTAGTCCAGAGAACTAAATGTATAACAAACACGTTCCTTTCAACCATCTGCATTAAATATTATTGGCCTGTAGAATATAGGGATGCCATCTGGAAGTGAGTAATAGGGAAAAAAGCATTACACGGTGCACTGTGAAAATTCTCTGATGGAGAGTCCGTCACCTGCTCGTCTCCATGGAGATTTATTTATTTATTTATTTATTTATTTATTGGTTTATTAGGACAGTGTACAATTACATTAAGCACAGTGGCAGAGATGTTTGTACCAGATTGTAGCTCAGAGCTAATTTCCATCTGTAGTCCTGGGAAGGGGAGACAACACAAACACAAAACAACTGTACAATATACAAATATAAAATACAATAAATATTTACAATTAAAAGTGCAATGTATAATGTAATGTAATGTAATGTTGTAACACTGTTAGTTTGGTAATTTGTGGCCATCAGGTCCCACAGGGGGAACATCTGACGGCAAAATACCCGTTAAAGTTAAAGCAAATATACAATATACAAATATACTATACAATAAATATTTACAAGTTAAAAGTGCAATGTATAATGTAATGTAATGTAATGTAATATGAGATGATGTGGCTGTGCCTAAAATATTCTCCAGTGTTGCATTAAACTCCATGGAAACAAGCAGTCGCGGCTACCAGGTCAAGCTATAGGTCACATCTGTGGAGAGGCGACCCCGCTCAGAGTAAGAATGCATGTTTATCAAGGTATTTTTTAGCACCAGAATACACTAAATTGAATAAATGTGAAATGCAAAACTGTACAGTGGAACTTCCCATACACGACAATAACATCTTCATCAACAGCGGACGTCCATTCCAGAAAAGCTATTTAATGCATTTTTAACAATTTAATTTGTTCAGCAGAAATTTGGCCTGGTGACAGACAGAAACAAGAAAATGTACCTCTGGTGAAACAAGAGAGAAATTTGATGACTTAATGAATTATGTAAATAAATATATAAACAGTACCTTAATTAACCTTTGCAAATGGAATGACCAACTAATTAGTATTCTGCTACCGTGTGTGAGAGGCTTTTCTTGCTGAATGGACATCAAAAAAGAGACCCAGGGAATGCGCATGAGGCATTTTATTTCAATATTAGTCAGGTACGATTTGATGTAGCAATGATAGGGTGTGCGTAAAACTAAATTATGCAGGATTGAGTTTTTATGTAACAAACTTTAATGGAAACATGGACAAGGGAGATTACAAAACTGATAACTGACTGGTTAATCAATCACTCTTTTTTTATGCAGTATAAAAGAAATACATTGCAAAGAGTAAGAATCTTGTATTTGTTTTAAATGGGACATGTTACGATATTTTCTGAGCTGTTATAATGATTCTTCATCATGTTGTTTCATCACAAACGTACCTGGAATTGTTTTGTTTCATTCACATGTTTACTTTGCAAATCCTGCAAAATTAGGCGCAGTTCTCCTCTCAAATGAAAAACAGTGTTCCACCTTGTAATGTCATGTGGTGATACAGAAAGTCCCGTACTGTGTTTTTCAATTTCACACACCTTCTCTAGATTCTTTTGCATGATTTCAGCCAATCTCTACAGAGCTAAAGGTAAAAAGTAGCTGTGAACATGAAAATTACAGCTACATCTGTCATGGTTCATGTTTTCTTGTCATTGTCTTGTCAGTATCATGTCTGTTGCAGTTTCTGTTTTGGAATTTGGGAATTGGTTTCTTCTGGTCTTTGTATTTTGTTACAATAACCAATGAAGAAGTACAGTCCTGCATTTTAGGTCCTTTCCTGTTTGAACATCACAAGGTGGAACAGAGTATTTTGAGGTTTGGAGATGTAGAAAAATGTAGTAATAATACAAGATAACTGTGTGAATAAAACAAAACTCAACTCCATATATGTTTTTGATTAAATAACAGCATTCTAACATGACTAAAAGCTCACAAGAGTCAGTTTTGTATAATATAGGACCTTTAAGCACTTGTGTATAGAGAATAGATAAAAATAACATGTAAATGCAACTTTTATAGCAGACAACTTCGTATTAATGTCCGGGTTATGCTTTAGCTTGTTTTGAGCGTCCCCTTGGTAGCTGTGCTTTTCACTCCCTGCCAAATGGATCATGAAGTATGCAAGGCTCCTCTGTGGATGCATATAGGACAACCGGCCGCAGAACCACACTCACACTGTATGTATTCTGTGTGCCTCACGGTGCCGTGTTTGAGGAAAGACATGTCAGGGTGAGAATATGCAGCGGTACATTTTATATCAGGCCTGGGAGTCCCTGTGATGGACGGGCCCATGTAACGTATGAAGGAGTGCATGATGTTTGACTGACAGACACCTGGGAACAGCCTCCGGAAATGGAGAGATATCATCCAGTGTGCCAGTTTCAAATGACAAAAAAATCAACAGTCGCTTCTCTGTCCTGATAGTAGGACCACTACTTCACAAACTTAGCTCATATTACACTGAAATGATCTTATGTCCAACACATATGGGCACCCCTTTTAAATATTTTGAATATATAAAAAAAAAAAACTGAATAAAAAATAAAAATCATACATCTGATTAATGTTATTCATTAGATAGAACGTATAGGACAATAAAAATGACTTTTGTCCAGTTGACTAATTTATTTTCCTTTTTCCATGGATTCTACCTGGACGACTGAGGGATTTTTCACACATAGGACAATAAACTGAGAGAAAAAAGGGAAATCCAGATTGAGACACATGCTATAAATATATACTATACTACAAGTATATTAACATACGCTAAGGTTTGCTCCCAAAGGAATCTTTTTTTTGATACTTTGAAGCTGATGTCATCAACATTCCCTGGGGGCAATGCTAACTGTAGGCATGCTCCGTCTGAGGCTTTGTTTGACTCTGCTTTATTCTTACACAATCTGATCAGAAAGAACTGACTTTTGTTGGAGTATAAATAACAGGAGAGCTGATTTCTACTGTTATAAAAGTCCCTCTCAAATAATATTACGGTCACAAGCTCCCAAGCACTTGCCAATACTTGTTCATGTAGTCACTCTCACCTTTATTTTGAAAATGAAACACCTGAGCAAGAGCATGAACATAAACATGAACTCGTATTGATCACAAGTTCCTGAAAAGGTGTTTTCAGTTTACAGACAATATGCTCTTCTAAAATGCAGTCTCATTACATTTTATATATTTACTGTGTTGTTTAATACTTGAGTACTTTATTGTTTAATAATTATTGTTTATTTTACCCAATCAATACAAACTAATAGGCCCGTCGACCCTGGGCAAGAAACCTCACAAGAAACCTTTCTAATATTAATTCATATGCAGGAAATTCTGGGCCCCTAAAACCCTGGAGCCTGGGACAACAGACCCCTTTGTCTCCCCTATTAACTCACCTGCAAACTGCTAAGGAGCATGTTTGATAAGCTGATATGTTGAATTTTGTGCAGCATAGACGGGCAATTCCGATGATGGTGACAGTAGAGCATCAACTTTAGGTATAAAGTATTTATTTCATCTATTTTGTGTGAGTAAAAGCACACAAAAGTATCCATGAGAAAGCACAAAAAGTACCTCTGCATCGTGCCTTGCCATTTCATATGTTGTTGTATCCTCTATAGTCTCTTCCGCACAACTCCTTCCTTGGAGTAGAAATGGTTTGTTTGAGCTGCCCCCTGCTGCAAAATGAAATATAGCTTCTGAAAAGTCAGTGGTCCAGTTTCTAGTCTATTTTACCACCATACATTATGTAGAAAGAACGAAAACCCCCGAAAACGCTCCATCTATTATAATGCCCCAAGGCTAAAAGAAAGGATTTTTTTTCTGCGCAGCTCAATATTATTCTGTCTTTGACTTGGGCAACAGTGAACAGAGTGAGTGTGTTTACGGGATATATAGATTCTGATTCACAGTCCGGCTCTGAAGCAGGAATTGTAGCGTGACCACTATCTGCGGGCATTGATGTACAGCGCATACTTAACTCTATGCTCTCTTTGGTTACTCCAGGGAGCTGTTGCGGATACAGTCTGCCATTCAGGCCGTCCATCAGGAGCCATTTGTCAGCTTTCTTTAGTGCACATGAGCAGACCCCACTGACAGGAGCTAACCACCTGCCCACAACAACTGCACACGCCGAGCACCGGCCCACAGCCTGCACGCGATGGCAAAAAAGATGCACGTTATAGACACAAAATTGACCTTTGTGAGTTTTTGGCCATGTTAGAATGTTGTTACCTCATCAAAAACATGCACGGAGTTTTGTTTTGTTTCATTCACACATGAGTAATCCTGCCTTGAAAGCTCAAAATGCTCCGTTCCACCTTGTGATGTCACGAAGTGGTAGTTTTCTAGTTAACTCAGTAGATATTGGTGGTTCTAGGGATGAAATGAACCACAACGGCAACAGCAGCTCAGACGGCAAAGTGTTTTTCCGCTCATCTGAAGGTCTCAATTCCGCTCTCGACGTTCGCAAGTTGAGTGGTGCAAATCCAGCTCCCGCAAATGAATGCCGTTGTTGTGTCCTTGGGCAAGACACTCGACCCACCTCGCCCCCATTGTCTGGCGACACTGGCGTATAAATGTAAAGCGCTTCGAGTGCCTTGAAGGTGGAAAAGCGCTACATAAAACGTGAATAACATGTGAAATGTTAAAGTAGAAATAAACTACTTTGTGAAGCGTAATGATGCAGGACTTTGCCTTGGTCTGATAAAAGTTGCCTGATTATAGTTGCAAATAACTCTTACAAGTATGAGGGTCGCTGACTCATATTCCCAAAGGGGACGTCTCTGGCAGCATAACAGAGAAAGTATAAAGCAGCCATAAATTGTTCTGAAGTCAAAAGGACTGCGTTTTCAAGCCAACGTTTAGAATTACCTCTAAAATTGTGCTGATTTTTCTAATTACTGATTGATTATTACTGTGTGCCCTTTTTCTTTATTCATTTTAATTAAAGCCATAGTACATAACCTTATTTTCTGCAGTTTTTTTTTGTTTTCATTTGGATGTTTTTATTGCATTAAAAAGTAGGAATGCACCGATTTGATACTGGATATATATACTTCAGCTTCCAAATATCGATTCTGCTTATATCCTGGTTGAACATATAAGTTGTTACAATTAGATTAATTCTGTCAACCCAGAAAAATTGTCAACCCAGAAACCTCATAATGTTCAAACTTTCTTTTATATAGAGCTGCTCATTACTGACTTGAGGGATAAATAACGGCTACATAACATGTTTGGATCAGTTTTGTTTTATTTTATTTTGGTTTAAAGGAAATAAATGGTGTTTTCAGTCCCTGCACTTGCATTACTTGCATTAGATGATTAGATTAGACTTTAAGGGACAGTACTGAAATCAGCATCAGCACTTGAAAAGCTGGAGCTACTAAAAACTACTAAAAAGATTGAAACAAGATGTGGGCTTATGGTGTACATTATAGGACATTCTCAGATTTGAATTTGGACAAAATCAATCTCCAAGTGTATGGAACTCCAGAAACTTATAAAGTACGCGTGGACATGAATTAATAAAAACATATTGGACATTTCAGTTTAGATAAGAAGTGGAAAAGAGACGGAAAAGTTAGTCCCTTCTAATATATGCCATAATTTACCGTGATACTTAAAGATACTTAACCTGTCTGCCAGCCTCTATTCAAATACTACACATCTTCATTAGTTCCAGCGCAGTGCCTTAAACACTGTGTCTGACGCCTTTAGACTGGCAGCTCTAATGCCTGTTCAGGTGCACATTATTATCCAAGGGAACTGTTCTGTATCCAACCTGACACCAGACATGGGAGGAAGAAGAAGTGATGAGCCGGCGTTCCTTTACATGGGATTTTCTTAGACTTATTGATCCACAAGGGAAATTACTTGCACACAGCGGCTCACACGTCACAACATATTATAATAACAAAGAGAAATGCTAATAATTTAGTCTAATTAAGTGGTAAAAACGGGAAGAGACTGGTGTCGAATAAGGCGAAAAGCAGTGGAAAGATGAGATAGTGATTGACAGTGATTTAAGTATCACAGTGTTACCTTGGACTCTACTGTAAAAAACATAAAAAAATCTTAATCTTAATATTCACAACTTTAGGCAGAAAATGCAGCTAAAATGTTTCTTCACAGCATGATTCTTTCTCACATTGATCACTGAATTACACTGGTCACTGACAAACACGACAACCTTAAAAACAATAGAGTCACTTTTTAAAAAAGCTTTAAAAATATTTGGCAGAAAACTTTTATCTTTTCATCATTGTCTCATAGTTCAGAAATATAATATTTTAAGTTTTGAAATTTTTTGAAAATTTAAACTAGCCTGTATATAAGGTCTTAAATGGACTTGCTCCACCACCTTTGGGTGAGTTTATTCTGCCCAAATCCAGGACTAGTGGTCGTGTAACAAGAGACTCTACCAAGGGCGACTGTGTAAAACCTTTTAGACGTACAACATTCAGTCAGCAGGTGTTTTCAGTCAAAGGTGCGGAAATCTGGAACATCCCAGCTGCAATAAGAGACTCAACCACATGAAGGACATTTAGAACCATCTCAAACGACGGCTTAACAGAAACCAGGTCTGTAAATGTGAGTGTTTTATATCATCATTGTGTCTTGTGCTGTTTCTGCCTGTTTGTCTGAATTGTTTTTAACATTTTATCTGTAGTGTGATGTTGTCTGATGCTGTTTTTATCACTTTGACCTGCAGGGACTACGGACGTAAAGTCGCCTTCGGGCTAATTCTGGCATATTTACAGGTATATGTTCATGAATATGCATTGTCCCTTCTAAATAAATACATACATACAAAATAAATAGACAGGACATAGGGTTATCTGTTACATAGGGGTGAGTTGTTGTACAGTTGTATGGAGTGTGGTATGAATGTCGTCCTGTATCTCTTATCGTTTGAGGGGAGTTGTAGGTTTTAAAATGAGCTCCTGTGTCCCTCTATAGTCTGGTGCAGTGAGTGAGCAGGAGTGTCCATGAGTAGAGTCGTTTTTCCATTGTCCTCCTGCCCCTCACTGTCCCTCGCTGTAGAAAACGTCTCCAGCTCACGTGACCGGCCCTTGAGCATACACTATTTCCTCCTTTAGAATGGTAACCCAAAGCACACCAAGCACACCATCCCCTCCCCTCCCATCAAAGTAACGTATTCTCACATTTCATCTGTTGACAGGTGCTGCCTCAGCCTCACCGGGCGTCTGGGGATCGTGTCAGAAAACTCTCGCTCGTGCGTAATGGCGCTTTGCAATAAATATTTGAGACGAGCAGCTCCCAACATTTCAGACACACACTGGGCCACAGCAAAATGGCGGAGTTTTAAAAATTTGCAGAGAGGTTTTTAAATGTCATGTAATTCTGGTTATTCTAGTTCTGGCTGCTGAGGAAATAGATGTTGTGTTTATAAAGTATTGATTATTAGTCAGAGCTGTTAAAAGTAGTGACTGGTGTGTGTGCTATTTCACGTGATGTTTTCATTGATTATGTCTCAAAAAAAGTAACAACGAATTCAACAATTTATTTTTTTGAAAACTGATCATGCTTTTGTGAAATCAATAACAAACTCGCGGCTGTTTATCACACCAACTAAACAGTGTGTTTCATGGGGTGAATGACTCTGGGCGGTGTGTGGTAAGAAAGAATTCAAACTAACTAAAGATCCTTGAGTAATCCTTCAGTTCTCTAGGTAGGATCCACCACAAAGGAGAAAGTAAAAGCTGTTAACTGGACAAAAGTTTTGATCAAAGGTGTTTTGCAGCTCATCAAGCTGTGTCTTTAGATTTCTGGTGGACACTAAATAATAATTATGTCTTTTTTAATTAATTTGTCACACTCATGTCACCATAAAGTAAGATAATAAGACTTTCCATTCCATTTTTGCAGACATAACATTTTGTAAGGTAAAAATGTCTTTTTGATTAAATAATGAACTACAGTTTGTATACAAAGCTGTCGTGACCTTGACTGACCAGCCAGTCCCTTCTGCATTCTGTTCGAATCAAGAAAGGTCTGGAATTGAACCAAAAAGCATGAAAATCCTCAATGTGAGACTGTCCTAGTTGCTAATTTGTATCACATGCTTCTCAAATGCAAACATCTTCTCTTTAAAGTTCATGTAACATGCAGAACATGTCTTTAGTATAGTAGTAATAGTTTGGTTGATTCTGTAAAAATCTTCACTGTTTCTCATTTTTTTCTGTGTTGTTTTTTTATTTTCCATGTTTAAACCTAAACCTCCATGTTTATTTTCTACCTGAACTGACCATGCGTCTCTCTGATTGGTTAATTAGAAGGGAGTTAGATAAATTGTTTCGCTTATGATTTTAAGCATTACTAAGATATTTATTGTGTTATTTTTGAAAATGATAACGTGCCAATTATGGAAGTAGTCGGATTCATTTGGAGTGACAGAAGAGTACTGAAACGTGCTCGAGATGTTATTGAAAAATACAACAAAAAAACAACAGCATTGTCCTTAAAGATAATTAAGCTCTTCTGTTATCGTGAGCTATTTTAGCAAACACAGCAGCTCATGTTAAATGAAGTAAATTCAGATGCGTTCTTAGGTATGGCTAACTGCTTTCCTCTGAGAAGAACTTAAAGCAAATACTCTGTACAAAAGGTCTGTGGCAGTGGGAGCGCATAAATAATGAGAGCTATGGACTGGCTTTGCATTACCATAGGAACTGCAGTTAAGCAAGTACAAAAGTCTTTTTACTCCAAGAAAACTGCTGATAAACACCCCCAAAGCCACCAGGCGTCTAATCTTAACACATACATTATACTAAAAAAGTTGTGGCTTTATGTAATTATATTATGGGAACATTTTGTCTCTAGCTTCTTCATCACAAATTAAATGCAGTGTGCATTAGAAAAAGGAGAATAAATTAACAGTTTTAAACACAAAATACAAAGCGGTGAGAAACTGCTTCGTGAGGCAACAGCAGCGGTGACACACAGGCTCATGATGGACTTTGAAAGCAACAGAGGCTCTTCTCTGCACTATGTCCGTGCAAATGTGGATTTAAGTGATGAATGTTATGGAAATGAATCTGCACATTTTGGAGCTACACTTTTGTATTTTACTTCTCCTACTGTCAGCAGTCAAAGCAATGCACTATGGCAGTGGTCCCCAACCCCCGGGCCGCGGACCTGTACCAGTCCGTGGGTCATTTGGTACCGGGCCGCACAGAAAGAATAAATAACTTACATTACTTCCGTTTTACTTATTTCAGAATCTGAAAGATATTTTATTTTGAAAAATTACCCGATTCTCTGTTACATCCGTCTATGTCACT
>JACN01102333.1:0-11447 GCA_000787155.1 Scartelaos histophorus
AGTGTGGCAACTTGAGCACTGTCCTCTACTCTCTTCGCTATTTGCTATTCACATGTTGTCCCTTGTCCCACTCCCCTTCTTGGGCAGCAAAATGCAAGGCAGGAGCTGGGGGGGAGGTAAATCTCTGCATGTCATATAATGTGAGTTCTTGTAATTCTCCAGATAGGCCCACTCTCTAACTCTCTCCTTCAAACGTTCCATTAGCCATAGTGTCACCGGTTTCGTGACCAGTACGGGCAATCAAACGTGGTTTTCGTACAACATAGAGCACTAAATCTTAACAATTCGCGCGTTCCCAGATCCCCAGCACCCAGGTGGTGTGAGCATACCTCCGTCTCCAGCTGCACTAGTTCCATAGTGGGCCATGGCTCGGCAATTTGTGCAAGGGGCATGTTTCCCTCTCTTCAAATTCCTGAGTCAGTGTTAACTTCCCAGCTCCCAATTACAGTTTTGTTTTGCTTCCTTTGCGCGGTCTAAGAGGATAAGACGGACACTTCTTCTCAGTTCCAAAGAGAGGACGCTGCCTACAGGAACAAACGACTGTAAGTAATCCTGTGTGTGGACTGGACTTGCAGTTTGGATAAACGTGTTAATCCCACGCGAGAAGAGGAGTAGCCGCAGGTAAGAAGAAGCTGTGTGGTGCTCCTCGCCTTGACAGTCTGCAGAGTCCAGTGTGGCAAGCGCCCCTTCCTTCCGTGCACGCGTGGCTCTCTATTCGTCTGACCCCACGATATCCGTCGTGTATCCGTACTGGAGTGAGCGCGCGGTGGTGATTTTGCCCTTAAAAACACGATATCTTGAGAAATGCACTGGCCTGGAGCACAGCGATGCGCACAAGGCTGTGAGAGATCGGTTTGACTTGTGTAGTACGAGCAGTCTCCAAACGCGAGCTGCTATTGGAGGGTTCCGAACTGGATTTTTTTTCTACTCATCCCCCTTCCTTTACCTAGTTGTTCCGTGCTACATGTCTGCGCTCTCCCCCCGCTGGAGGAGAGCGTAACTGCAAATACGTCATGCCCACACGAGCTAGGGCGATATTTATGAACGGACTGCTGTGCGTAGTGGTGCCGTGGTGTAACAGCAACACAGGCGCATTTGGAACTGGGCCATGCCATGGGTATATTGCAGTTGGTTGTGTTGCTTTGGTTTTGGAAATCACATTTTTTAGGTCTGTTCTAATTTAAACAAATGAAAAGTGCAATAAATAACAGTATACACTATCTACTTATCTTATCTTATTAGGACTGATATATCAGTTAGCTGATATGATCGGCAATATGGGACATTTTTACAGATGATCATTTTGAGTCAGGATTAAAGGGACACTTATTTGTGAAGATTTGGGATCTGTGAGGTCCCTGTATGAGCTTTGAGTGTCTCATTGGTTAGCGCTTAGCTGCTGTGAGCTACTACATAAAGAGGATGTTTTCTCTTACAATTGGTCTACTGTAAAGTGACTATAGTGGCTATATACATGTTCCTGAAGTAATTGCATTGACATGTAAATGAGCTGTTAATAGAGGTTGAAATGATTAGCATTTATGCATATAATTAAATATGACTGTAAAGAAGCACAATAACAGTAAATGCAGCCTTAACAAACCCAATATAAAATCCAATAGAGCCAAACCTACATTTTATAATCAATTGAAGATTTATAGTAATTTTTTACATTATTAAATATATCAGCTTTTATATTGGCTATCAGCTCCTCCAACTCCCATTTTATCTGTAACATATCGGCCGCAAAGTAAATCCATATCGGTTGGGTCCTAATCAGTATTGAAATTTAGTGTTGATCCAACTCTGCCAGAAGGAAGCACATTTTATATGGTGTTTTATTTGTTGATTTAATGAAAAGGGTGTAATCTTAACATTATGTGTTCTGTAAACAGGTACTAGGTACAGCGTAATATGTTTGTGGGGTCACACGGACCCTTTTGAAGGTGACACGGTGGACTGTTAAGTGTTCCAGTAAAGTATGCAACATTAAAGCCCGCCTCCGGAGTATTCTTTATTATAACAGGTCAAACCTAGTTATATAACATGGTGTCAGAAGAAAACAACTTTGGGAAGAAGACGAACTAAACCTGCGGACGAACAAGTCGTCGGGAGAAAAATAAATAAGGAAATAAAAGATGGAAGAAGAGCATCAACCAGCAGCAGTAGCGGCACCTACACCGCTAACTTTGCCACAGCTAGCTCCACCAGGCAAGTTCGACTTCTCCAATGTAAATGAATGGCCAAGATAGATGAAACGTTTAGAACGATACAGGATTGCTTCGGGACTAAACACATAAAGTGAAGAATTTCAGGTAAATGCCCTCATGTATGCAGCCGACGATGATGCCGAAGATATAATGAACATGCTTCCGTTAACGGAGGTGCAGAAAAGTTTGTACAAAGATGTAACGGAAGGCTTCGAGAAGCACTGTGTAAGCAGAATAAATGTGATTTACGAGAGGGCACGTTTCAATCGCCGAGTCCAAGAGCCCGGAGAGAGTGTGGAGTCCTTTTTAACCGCTGTACATGCTTTGGCCTAACACTGTGAATTTGGGACTTTAAGAGAACAATTAATTAGGGACCCAGTTGTAGTGGGCATTAGAGATGCCAAGCTGTCTGAAAACCTGCAGCTAGATGCCAGATTAACGCTCGAAATGGCAATGACCAAAGTTAGGCAAAGCGAAGCAGTGAAAAAGCAGTAGCCGGCTATGCGTGGGACGGAGCCCATGGCGGGAAATGTCGAGGCCATCCACAAGAGCAGAGGCCGGTTAGAGGAAAAGGGCCGGTGAAGGAACAGCCAGAGGCGGGGCAGGCAACGGCGTGTGGGACATGTGGAAGCACGAAGAGGCATCTGTGGAAAGATTGTCCGGCTCGTGATGCAGAGTGCAGACGGTGTCACAAAAAGGGCCACTTTGCCAAGAAATGCAAATCCAAAGGCGGGGTCCACGACATCACAGAAGAATACACAGACAGTGTGGAGAGAGAGGATTACCTTTTCCTGGGAGAAATGTCATCAGGGGGAAATAACGAGTGGAATGAATTGCTGCAGTTGAATGGTGAAAAGACTGTGTTCAAATTGGACACGAGCGCAGCGGTGACAGCAATTCCAAGCAGCGTGTTCTCCCCCAAAAGGCATGGAGCTCTGCAGCCGACGAGAAAGGTGCTGTATGGACCCGGAAACCACAGACTGGAGGTGAGAGGTTGTTTTAGGGGCCAATTAAGTATTGAAAACAGAGAGACTGATCAGGACGTTTATGTGATTGACAAACTGTCTAAACCTCTGTTAGGCCTACCTGCAATAGAAGCACTCACCTTAATTCAGCGTCTCCACACAATCAAAACAGAGCATAATGACATCACGGCCCAGTACTGTCAGCTTTTCAGGAGGCGATGAAAACAAGAGTCCAGAAGTCCAGATGCAACTTAATATATTTATTTGGTTTAGGCAGAAAATACAGGTACACCTCTGCGGACTGTCCACTCATCTCTGCAGGTCCCTGCAGTATTCACAAAGTTATACCATAATTTTAGCAGACATCAGCTTTCTTTACATGACGTGGATTCCATGTTTGGTTTGGTTTACAGCTTGAAAATAACATGAACAACCCAGTCCTTTAAACTGCACTTATATGGCCCTGCCCCAGTCTTTAAACCGTACATATATGGCTCTACTCTCTGGTCCACTGAACCTGCTCTAAACACAAATATCCATGGTTCTCCCCTTGTGAGCCTTTCACTGAAGCAACAGGTTCCATGTATTTTTAACCCCTGTCTCACATGTCGCATGCAGACTCTTTGTTTAGGAACACACAGATAGTGAAATCATGCAATTAGTTATAGTGCTCAAGGCTTCAGGCAAGATCAGGCTGTGCGTAGACCTCACACACCTGAACAAGTGGGTGCGGAGAGAAAACACATCCTGCCAGCAGTAGATCACACGTTGGCCAGCTTGGCAGGTGCAAAGAAGTTTACGAAGCTAGATGCAACAAGTGGGTTTTGGCAAATCCCATTGTCAGAAGAGAGCTCACTCTTGACCACCTTCATCACACCGTTTGGCTGCTATGCATTCAACCGGCTGCCATTCGGTATCTCCTCAGCCCCTGAGCACTTCCAACGGCGTATGTCACAGATGCTTGAGAACTGTGAGGGTGTAGTGTGTCATGGAGACGACATACTGGTTTACGGCAAAGACAACGAAGAGCATGATGCACAGCTCCATCGGGTGTTAAAGAGGCTGGAAGCCGAGGGCTTGACCCTGAACGAGAAATGTGAATTCTCCAGAGACAGCATCATGTTCGTGGGGCACCACGTCTCAGCAGATGGGGTGGCACCAAATCCGGGGAAAATAAAAGCCATCCTGGACATCCCTGAGCCGACCGACGTGGGGGGAGTGAGGAGAGTGATGGGAATGGTAAATTACCTGGGTAAGTTTTTACCCCACCTGGCCTCATACACGAGACCTTTGAAAGAGCTCCTCAGCGAGAAAAATGAATGGTGCTGGGACGCAGCACAGAGAGAGGCCTTTCAGAGACTGAAAAATGAACTGAGCTCACCGTGTGTGTTGGCGCCATACTCACCAGCAGCAGAGACATGCGTCTCAGCAGACACCTCATCGTTTGGGCTGGGTGGCATTCTGACGCAGCGGCAGACAGATGGCATGTGGAAACCAGTGGTGTTTATCTCCAGAGGGCTGTCGGGTGCGGAGAAACATTACGCACAAATCGAGAAGGAGGCTTTGACTGCTACATGGGCCTGTGAGCGGCTGTCATTGTACCTTCTGGGCTTGAAATTCAGACTGGAGACGGACCATAAGCCACTGGTACCACTTCTGAGCACCAAAGCTCTGGATGAGCTACCCCCAAGAGTCCTCAAGTTCCGGCTGAGGCTACTCAAGTTCAACTTCGACATCACACACGTGCCAGGTAAGGAACTGATAACTGCTGATACACTGTCCAGAGCGCCTGTGAGACAGGCGTATACACAGGATGACAAACAAAAAGAAAGTGAGATGGCTGTGTTCGTGGATGCAGTCATAAACAGCTTGCCGGCTACAGAGACCAAGCTGAAAGAGATTGAGGAGAAGCAGAAAGCAGACACTGTCTATGCCAAACTCATACAGTACTGTTCCACAGCTTGGCCAGAGAAAAATGCCCTTCCTCCCGAGCTGGGATCATACTGGCCAGAAAGAGACAATCTCACGCTGGCTGGTAAACTGCTGCTCAGAGGTAGCAGAATTGTGATCCCCCGCTGCATGAGAAAAGACATTCTACAGGACATACACAGTGGTCACCAAGGCATCGTCAAGTGCCGAGCGAGGGCCCGCCAGTCAATATGGTGGCTGGGGCTCTCCGTACAAATCAGCCAAGTGGTCGAGAACTGTGACATTTGCTCCCAACACAGGGCCGTACACAGAGAGCCCCTGATAACCACACCAGTGCAGGACCGCCCGTGGCAGCGGGTGGGGACAGACTTATTTTTCTAGGAGAAAAAGTCATACTTGCTGATAGTGGACTACTTCTCACATTACATTGAGGTGGCCCACCTCAGTGTCACTTCAGCTCATGCAGTCATAGCAGCCCTGAAAGACACTTTCAGCAGACATGGAATTCCCCAAACACTTGTGTCCGACAACGGCCCGCAATACAGCTCTGCACTTTTCAAAGATTTTGCCAAGGAATACGGCTTCACTCACGTCACCAGCAGCCCGAGGTATACCCAGGCAAACGGTGAAGCAGAGCGTGCAGTGGCGACCGTAAAAGGACTGTGGAAAGGAGGAGGTGAGAAAACAAAAGCTTTGTTAACGTACCGTGCTACACCTCTGGAAAATGGCTACACCCCAGCCCAGCTCCTGATGGGGGGACAGCTTCGCACAACCATCTCTCAGCTTTCAGTGCACCTGCAGCCACGTTGGCCAAACATCAAGGGCATCAGAGCATCAGAGAAGCAACGGAAGGAGAACCAACAGCGCAACTACAATTGTCGCTACCATGCCCGTCCGTTACCGACACTTCGTCCTGGCCAGAATGTGTGGCTTCCAAGAGAAGAGGTGAAAGGTACCGTTGTACAAGCAGCCGCAACACCTCGGTCTTACATTGTACGGACTGAGGAGGGACTGAGGAGGGACTGATGAGGCGAAACCGCGTACACTTCAGCAAACACACTCACAACCACAGGTAACCCAGACACAAACATCTGGCACAGACACAGAGCCAGGTACACCTACACCTACTTGCACTCACACGCCACAAAACCAAAATATACCCCATTCAGACAAAACACACTACATAACAGCTTCAGGGCGAGTCTCCCGTCCTCCTGTCCGCTTGGACTTGTGAAGAAGAAAAAAAGAAGAGAAAAAAGGGCGGGGGTTTAGAGACAATTCTGTAAACAGGTACTAGGTACAGCGTGATATGTTTGTGGGGTCACACAGACCCTTTTGAAGGTGACACGGTGGACTGTTAAGTGTTCCGGTAAAGTATGCAACGTTAAAGCCCGCCTCCGGAGTATTCTTTATTATAACAGGTCAAACCTAGTTATATAACAATTATGCATCACAGCAAAAAGGTCAGTTCCATTCATATGTTTGCCTGATTCTTCATGCTTCCTCAAATGACATTGGGGAAAAGCACTACAGAATGGAGCTTACAACATCTTACTGGATGCTATATTGTGGAAGATTTGAGCCAATGCAATAACACTGCATAAAAAAGCAGACTCTCCATTGGAAAAGTTACAAGGTGTAACTGTATCTTAATTTCATTTTTCATTTATTTATATTTTTATTTATACAGGGAGAGCCTACTGAGAGTATACCAAACTCTCTTTTTCATGAGCACCCTGTTTAGACAATACAGACAAAACAAACAAAACAATAATAACAATGGCATATGCTCATTTAATACATCAAAAACACGAGCAAATCTGATTATAAATGCCAGATTATTCAAATGCAGTATAGGCACCAGTGTGTCCAGTTTTGCATGTCCTTCAAATGTATTCCATTTGTGGGAAGCAATATAACCAAAAGTTTCAGTTCTAGTGCATAGAAAATCATGAGATCTTATATGAAAAGTTCCCATAAACAAGTGAGATATTCAGGCGGTCTATCAGTTTCTTCTGATCTGAGGGTTTCAAAGAAGAGGCTGAAGTTTGCATGTATACTATACCCAGTGACAGGAAGAATACTTTGAAAATGTAGTTAAATACAGAATACTGAATACCTGGATTTTGTAACATATTCTGATAGATGATCGAATCACAGCACAGTATTATGAATACTTTCACACAGGTTTGCATTTAAATTATACTATAAAAATATAGAACGAAAACACCTTTTTTATTTGTTTCACCTTTTGTTTACTGTTTATTTATCACTGATCACAGAAGGAAAAATCACACATCACTGACCACAAGAGCGGAGTTTTATATTTTTCTCACTAATTCTACTTACATGATAGTGTATGTATTCTTTTGATTTTAGAAAAGTAACGGTATTCTGAGTACCACCAAATGGTACCAGAATACAGGTACTCAAAACTTGTATTCAGAATGCTTCTTCTCGGTGCATGTGCTCACTGACTTCCCAACACTGATTATACTTTCATAAGTTAATACAGACAGGTAGCTTGACTGATTCCTTATCTGTAATTCAATGGTAAGTGCACAGGTCCATGTCCACACAGTTTCAGCATGAGGATGTAAATGTGCATGTGGACTATTATAATTGTGGTTCTTACGCCACTGCCTCTTCTCACCTCAGCTGGCTCTTGTGTGCTTCATTCACCAGTCTTCATTCCCTGCACCGTTACCATTGGCAACAGCAGAGCATCTGACTGCTGCACAGTGTGGATTCACAGGAAAAAGAAGGCTGTTGATGCTAAAGGATATGTCAGAAAGTTGATAATATTTGGATAGCCTGCTGCTCTCTGTCTTGATAATGATTTTATTTTATCTCCTTTTAAAATAAAGATTTAGTTCGATAATGACTTTTTGTTTAGGTGCATGCAGTTGTATAGTCTATATTGTTTATAGTCTTCATTACTCTACATTAACATGCCACCTACTGCACACCAAGCAAGAACTCATAGTATTGATATATTAGTATATAGAGTTAGACTTTATTGATCCAGAAAGATAATTATTTGGACACAGTAGTTCATACATCATAATATATCATATTGGCAAAGTAATAAAATCTAAATAGCAATACAGTAATACATTTCTTTGAAAACATGCAACACCCTATGAACAGGGACCGTTGACCATCAGTTCCTCCCTCCTGTGGGCTCACCACCTGCAGAGGGGTTCATAGGGTCTGGGTCTGGTGCACAGAGTAATGGGCAGCGTGCTGCCCCCGCGATTAAGCGGGAGAAAATGGATGGATGGATGGATGGATATATATGTATAAGCAAACTTGTATAAACAAGTCAAAAATAAAATAGAAAAATAAGTAATACAAAATCTCCATCTAAGCTATATACAAGAGGTCATAAGGAAGTGAAAAAATGGTATGATTATTGACAGGACATAGTGTTATCTGTTACATATGGGTAAGTTGTTGTACAGTTGTACGGAGTATGGTATGAATGTAGTCCTGTATCTCACTGAGTGGAGCTGTAGGAGCCTGTTGGAGATTGAGCTCCTCTGTTCCTCTAGTCTGGTGCAGTGGGTGAGCAGGAGTGTCCATGATCCATGATGGAGAGCGGTTTTTCCAATGTCCTCCTATCCCTCCCTGTGACAAGTGTCTCTAGCTCACAGCTAATCACATGACCAGCTTTATGGTTCAGTTTGACAATCTGCCAAATGTCCCTTTTACTGGTGCTGCTCCCCCAGCAGAACCACAGCAAAGTACAGGGCACTGGCCACCACAGACTGGTAGAAGATCTAAAGTGAGTCAGGAAGTAGAGTCTACTCATGCATTTAGGCTAATGCTTAAAAAGCAAGATATAAAGTGCTAATAATTAATTAATAATAATTGCTACTTATTTTGGAGATTATTATTTTGGGAATAAGAACCCAACAATCCACAAAAACTCTGCAGCTATATGCAGGCATTTAAATAACTCTCTCTGAAAAAACTCTCTTCATGTTTTTTCAGGTTTCAGGTTTATAGACGATAGTTTAATTTTATTTATGAAGTTTAAAAATATTGAAAAATATTGTCCAGTAACCACAACAGGATCATCACACTGACATACAACATATACAAAGTTCAGGAACAACAAGATTTTTGCTTTTGTCATTGTAAGTGGGCTAAAATATCAGTTATATTAAAAGTATTATAATGAAGTTAATTGAATGCAATGTAGCTTGAGATGATCTCAAGTGTGGCCACAGTGTGCAAGTCGGTTGTTGGTCCAAGTAATGCTCAGGGAGACTGTGTTTGCTCAGACTCAAAAAATTAGAGGGAACATTACTTGTATCAGTCCACCATTTCCACCTCATGGCCCTGCGGGCTCCATTGATGTCCTCTTCCTCCTGAAGTCACCAGTTCCTCGGTCTTATCAATGTACAAGTGCAGATGTTTTGGCTGGGACCACTTCACAAAGTGTGCAGTCAGTGTCCCGATACACCCTACAACCTCAGAATCATCAGAGAACTTCTGTACTGGAAATCAGAGGTGTACAGAGTGAACAGAAATGAAAACAAGACTTTACCCTGGGGAGCACCTACATTACTACTGACCATGATATCAGACAGGGTGCTCCTCAGTTGCATGTACTAAGGCCTGCCTGATAGGTAGTCAATAATCCAGGAGACAATGCAGGAGTTGACACCCATTCTCAACAGCTTCTCACTCATCAAAAAGGACTGGAAGGCATTAAAGTCACTGAAAAAAAAAAAACAAAAAAAAAAACAATATCCTCACAGAGCCCTCAACACTATCAGGTGTGAGTAAGTTAATTTAATCTGGCTCTATATAAAAATATTATTGTTTGAATAAATATTATTGGGATGGGCAAAAATTTGATTGGATTGATTATTTGCATTTGAAGTTCAAAATTGTTAGGAAAAGAATCTAGTTTTCTTTTCCTCACATTCTTGCATTGAAAATATAAAGTAGCCCAATGAGGTTCATTTGGTCTTTCGATAATTTATATTATTAAGTTATTTTTTCAGACTAAGAGTTTGTTTTGAAACCCGGCTGTTTCGACTGCTCACTAGACACTGTTGGGTATGAAAACAAACTCTTGATCTGAAAAAAGAACTTAATAAGATACATATAAATTAGTTGTTGGAAGAAATCCTATTTAGAGTTGTCATGTCAGTGATATAATGGATTTAATATTATCGTTTATTGTATATTTTCTTCATTTATATATCATACTTCAAATATGTTATCATGCTCTGGAGATTGTGCAGTAGACCTTCTGGCAATGCATGGCTGTGTGAAAGAAATATACTGTATCCAGGTAATATATTCAGTGGTGAGTTGTACAGGGTTCCTACAGGTTTCTTCAAGTTAAATTCAAGTCTTTTTAAGACCTTTTATATAAAAAAAAATAATACCTATTTCATGGCCTATTTCATAGACCCACTGGCAAAGAAAAACAAAATTCTTGAATTTGTGGTCATTCATTTCCCAAACAAATGTGAAAATGTGGAATGTGCAAAGGAAGGTGAAAGAATGATGAAACCTCATTGCAGCACAGTAGTGAGTGCTCATGATACAATACCACAGCACAGACACAGACCACACAGACCTTATTTTAATAGCCATGCCACAAACAAACAGCCAAAGAGAGTTGTGAAAAATCAAAGAAAGTTCAGCAGAGCCCAAAAAAGTTACTAAAGGCTGCCACACACTTTGGGATTTTTGGTCTTAAATGATTTTTAAATGTGCAACAAAGAGTGCACACCACAGACTCAAAAGAATCTCTGATCACAAAGACTACAGCAGGATATGTCTTCAGAACACAGGATATAAACAAGCATGAAAATTGGTCAGGGGTGAAAAAGGTGAGAAGGGTGCATGAAGGGTGGCGTAGCCTCAGGTATGTGTTTTTCAATTAATCGACTAATCATTGAATTTTTTTTTTTTTTTTTTTTGCTTTAAAATTCATTGTGTTGTTTGTATTAGACTAATAAAAAGTGTATTTTGTCTTGTAGGAACATTTCTGATTATGTTACTGTGTGATGTGAGACAGTTAAAGGATTCAAGACAATATAAAATGCTGCTTAAGGCTATTGTAGAAGCTATAGGCAAATATACAGACTGAAATACAGTCACACCGACGACATCAGCACAGTCAGTGGTGCTGATGTGCTGATGCTTCAGTGATGTGCCCAGAGTATTTTGACCCGGGGCTGCATTGTCCATCCATCCATCCATTTTCTCCCACTTAATCACGCTGGGTCGCGGGGGCAGCACGCTGCCCATTACTCTGTGCACCAGACCCAGACCCTATGAACCCCTCTACCTCCCCAACGGTCCCTGATCGTAA
>JACN01152496.1:0-14898 GCA_000787155.1 Scartelaos histophorus
TGTGTGTGTGTGTGTGTGTGATTTAGTTTGTTTTAAAATACATTCAAATACATTCAGTAACAGGATGACAAAACAGGTCAAAATAATAACATGCAGCCATCAGTATATTAGACTATATTACTAAACTTAAATGTGTTATTTTCAATGTGATTTCAGTTGTGTGAATATATCCTTATGTTTCTCATACAAGAAAAAGACAAACTCTGTCTGTGTTGATGTTTTGGTCCATGAGCTAACCTCTGTTGTTTATTATGCAATATTCCCCAAATCCCAGGGGGTGAATGAACATAACTTATGAATCCCACGTCACAGTCTGTGTAATCAAGTCTATTGGGACTGTTATTGTCATTGACAATTAGGTTTTGTGAAAGTTTACGGAGTGTAAACAAAGGCTTACAGCACATTAGGCTGGGCTTTCCCTGAAGAAGTGCAGAGCAAATTAAATAATGACATTAATGTTGGAGGATGAGGCTCTGTGGAGGAGGAAATGCTCAGTTAAGCTGGTGGAGGCATAACGGGTCAGCTGTGGGTCACGTCTGTCCTCTCTGTGGGAGAATTTACTGTGTGGAAACCAAAGAGTACCATTTGGTTCACACTTTTAGCACAAATCTGGACAATTTAATGATGCGCTATTTAACCTTTGTAATGGAAGCCATTCACAAACAATTGATTATTATTCATCTGGTTTTATTCCTCAAACAATACCTTGAAAAACATATTATTATTGTGACCTTTATTCAGAGATCTGACCTGTAACTTGGCCTGGTGCTGTTACACGCTCGTCTCTGTAGAAATAGATACGTTTATTTCCAAATGTTGTGCATACTGTGGAACATTCTAGGCAAAGCAGATCTCCATGACGCCGAGCAGGAGACAGACTCTCCTTCAGAAGTTACTTAATGCATTTTCCTTACATGACATTGCATAAGTATTGCATTGCTTTAGATACAAGGGGAGAGAACAAATTATACACACTGTGGCAAACTGACAACCCTTGATATCATGTATTTATTTATTTATTTTATTTATTTTTTGATGTCATAAACGCTGTACATGCCGATAAAATACATCCAATCATTCATTCAGTCAATCTATACGTAAAACTAGCCCCCTTTGCTCTCCACACAAGGCAGTTTAATGTGTGTTTGCTTTAAAGCTATTGTAGATTAAACTTATGTCTATTACAAGGGAGGCAAGCAGTTTTTGTGTTTTTGTTCTGCTTTTGAGCCTGGACCCACCACCATAAACATTACGCAGTGCTCTTTTAAGATAAGATGTAGGCACAATAGTAAGTACATATAATTTGAGTAAGCATATTTGGCGTAGAATATGATATAAAGAAAAAGAGCTGATTCTGAGCACAGTGATCTTGCATTTCTTGTGGCACATGACTATTTCCCCAGAATGAGCTTAAATAACATTCTCCCAGAGGGTTTAAATGGGAACAAACCTCTGCATAGCACCGAAACAAAATGAAAGTATCCATAGTCACATCTAACCTTCAATGTCAACTTGGGGCCTATTTTCAAATGTCACGTTTTCCATGAGAATAAGAATAACACAGTAGCTGGGGGCTTTGTTACACTGCTTTTTGTAGACACCACTGCAGCAGTAAAAGACAATGACTTTCTCTCTTTTGTGATTGTGCTATTTATGTGCATGATGCCGTCTCACAAAAGAAGATTCAGATAATAATTGGAAATGTATTTTATCAACTGCTTGGAAAGATGCAGTTGTGGAGTTACATGTTAAAAGATATTTCGCAAAAGTTCTGTGTCTGTCAAATACTTGTTTTGTATATCTCACAGTACAATATTATCATAGTATTAATTTATGACATAATATATAATAGATAATACATAATAGATAATAGACTTCTTCCTTTTTAAAATTCATTATCATTAGTGTCATAATCCAAATAATTATAAAAGTGCTATAATAACAGTGATTTCTTCATGTTGCATGCAAAGGATCATGGGCAATGTAGTTTCCTCTGTTTTTAGCTGTTACTGCAACAAAATACTACATTTAAGTTAAAAACGCTTTTATTTTGGCACTTGTGACGATACAAAATCACAATATTTCAGTTATTATTATTATTATTACATGTCTAGTTGTTATGTCTCACACAGTAGTAAGTCTTTGTATTTTCTGTCATTTTCAGAGGACAGTGATTTTGCGTAAACTGCGAAGAGGCCAGACATTTGGGGGGATTTATCATGATCCTCTTATGGAGTGTGCAGAGCCTTGTGTTCATATGACAGCAGACTATGAATGCACAAACACACCCTGCCCCTGACAAAAATAGAAAAATCAAGTCAAAAAAGAAAAAAAAAACTGTACTAATTATGTATTTATTTCATTATCTGTTTCTCCAAGTAACACAAATAGCTCTAATCTCTAAATCTCTGAGATCAGATCACAGTTGACACCAGTCTTTAGTAAGTACTTTACTGGTGGAACTAACAAATTGAATTAATCTGATTAAAACTGAACTGAAAACTGAACTTTAATGTAGTTTTTTTTAGTGAATGAAACGGGATTTGGCTGTTAAAGCAGTTATATGAGACTTTCAGTATAAACGTTAATGTGCATTACCCAAAAAGTTAAAAAATAAACAGAAAATAATACAGAAAATAAATAAAATGTTACTTCAAAACTGAAATGTAAGCATAGACGGTCTGCTTTACGGCAACCTTAGCAACCTTAGCATAGTTAACATGATCATGATTTTGTGCTTTACATGTATTTTTGACACCACCAGTCCACGTTACAGGTCAGATCTGTGCAGAAGTGATTCCGCTCATGGAGAAAATACATGTTTTTCGAGATAGTTTTGAGCATTATAAGCATCTCTATTCACAGCGTTTTCATATGTGGACTATAGCATCATCTAAATAAAAAAATATAAAATTCAAGAGTGAAACATAAGCATCGTCTTAGGAAAAACATAGAAACCTCGTTAACATGATCATCATTTTCTGTTTTACATCTATTTTTCATTAAAGCAACTTTTAATGGGAGTCCCGGGGGGGCTGTTTAGTGCTGTAGTAGCTAATGGGCGATTTCCATTGGAGAAAGCGAAAGCAGGAAAAGAGTCTTGCAGCTTGTGAGATAGAGACGAGGCCAGAGTATTGACCAAGAGCCAGGAGTGCACCCGCTGACACGCCAGAAAAACTGTTCTGAGCTCAAACTGCTGTGAGTGGGCACATTGATTCTGTGGGCTACTCTACAAAAGGCCTGCCAGCTTTTGTCTCTGCTGGAGTAAGAAAAATACCGCTACACTCAGTAATAGTGACAAATGCGGCCTATGTAGCACACTGTGATGGGAAGTAAGTCAATACGTGCACAGAAAATATGTATTTAGACACTTCAGTACAGTTAGTCAGTATAGTTACTTTTCTAAAAGGAATACATGGTGGTACACAACTACACAAGATTAAATTGTGATAAAAAAGAAACAAACTTCTTTTTAATGCATGCATGGTTCTCTAAAAGACTTGCATTTTAATATAAAGCAGAATTTTTTAGACTTTAATTTAATGCAAATTGATGTTAATGTTTTTTAAGTATTCATTACAATGATTTAGCAACATAACAGAAAATAGAAAATACATTTAAAGGTTTAGGTATTCTCTATATTGTAATTACATACATTTTCAATATATTCTTTTCATCATTTGTATTATATCAGGCTGGCTTTTGTGTGGTCCTCTGTGTCTCTATTCATTTATTTATTTATTGGTTATATCTATTTTATTCTTTTAGTACTGCACTTTTAATTGTTTTCTGTATTTTATTGTTTTTATTCGTTGAATTTATTATCATTCTTCTATCTATTGATTTTGTTAGTCCCTTTTGTTTTAACATGATTGTACTGACTTTTTGGAGTTGGATGTTTTGCGTTGCTATGTGAAGCACTTCGGAAACAGTTTGGTTTATAAAATGTGCTTTACGAATAAAGTTGGATTGGATTTGATCAGGCTCCAATGGTTCAAAGCAAGACCCGATCACTGTTCCTACACTTTAATATAATCAGTAATAGGAAGAATATTGTGAAAAAGTGTTTAATTACAGAATACTGAATACCTTTACACCAAGTTGCATGCTATATCATTACAAACAATTTATTTTTGTTGCTCTGTTTGTTGCATTGATTTAGAGATGAAAAATCACAAAACCAAAAGCATTGTTCATATTAATACTGTGCAGTTCACAGTCAAAATTGCATGGTCATGTATTCCGTTTAATTTAGGAAAGTAACTGTAAGTAAGTGAAAAACTTATGTAACTAACTGTACCAAAATTCATTTACTAAAAAATACTATTCAGAATATATATTTTTGGTACGTGTATTCAGTTACTTCCCAACACTGAGACACAAACTGTGCCGTGTAACTGAATACTGAATAGATGTTAATGCAGGGTAATGTAATCTGTAGCTAATTACATTTTCAAATGATTCGTCCCATCATTTGTAGTGGTGCGTATATCTAGCTCCAGTGTGCGGGTACAATACCAGGACCATATCACTGTTCCTCTCCTTTAGCACAAACTCTCAGCAGGGCCAGATGTCCAGCCTCTCTCACAGCGTCCTCACTCACACAGGATATGTACAGCACAGTGGAAGTGTAGGTAAAATGGAATACACTTGTTTTGAATGTTTTTTGACATCAAGACTTTCTCACATTCACATGCAAACTACTTAAGTAATTCATTCTGCTATTTATTTATTTATTTATTTATTGCAGTTTTTTTAACCATATTTTACATTTAGTCATCAGTCATCAGTTTTCTGGTCGAGTCACTTTTTTTCCTTAGGGAGATGCTGTTACTTTGCTTGGTTTGTTCCACAGTATGACATTAAAAGCCTGCTCAGCCTGTGTTTCATTAGAGGTAATTTTATTGTTCAGAAATACCTTGAAGAACGTGCATTCTTGTATGCACTGACCTGCCTTTCCACTGAACTGATCTGTACCTTGGTCAGTTTTATAAGTATGAATTTACTGTTCCCTGGTCATACTAAAAATAAGAGGAGGTGATAGGGATGATGGTTTTATCCAACAAAAGCAGCTCTTTAGGCAAAACCAAATCAGCAGATATGCATGTGATACACGACTATGAGACCAGCTATTCCTTATGGAAATGTGTAGAGCCTCTGTAAAGTTATACTTAAATATAAATATTCTAAACATTAAGATAGATAGATAGAATAGATTGGAATATATAAGGTTTTGACCAAACATTTTTAAATATCTGAGCAGGTTGTGGGCGTGGGATTGAAAAGTAGAACACGTCAGCAGTTTATAATCATTCTATTCATTCATTTATGTTTGATGGTGATTTTTTTTTTTTTTTGCTTTAGTCAGCAGAAATATGGCATTGTGGACATTGGCTTTTACTGCATTGCATTTTCAAACAGTAAGCGAGAGAAACTATAAGTGCAATAAATTCAGACACATTCCCTGTAGTATCTTGTGCTCTGTTCCACCTGACTGACTTAACTGGAGTCAGTGCTGCAGTGTTGTACGACCCAAACCACCATCCAACATTATCCACCTCCTGGGGCTCTGTGCAGGGAGACGATGTTTTCAGGGGTGAATGGAGCAGTCTCTGTGAAACTTGTGCAAGTGCAAGACTGCTTTTCATGTTTTTCTAATTATTACTTAGGTAGGCATTTAGTTTAGTGGCAGGTTATGTAAAAAAGTGGAAAAGAAGTACAGACAAGACTAAAAATACAGGAAGTAGATGTGAGTTGTAAACAGAATACATCTAATTTCATCCTTCAGTTTCATGAGAATTTGTGCAAAAGGAAAGCATTTTTCCTGACAGTTTAAGGATGTATTCAACAAAATAAAGGTTGTAATTTAGGTTTTATCTAATCGTAACTATTGGGGCATTTTGGTCCTTGTTAACTCTGTAGTTCAAAGGTAACTGTTTTGAAATGGCATCATGTCGTAACTGCAGCTGTCGTAACCAGAAGCCTGAAAAAAAGGTAAGATCATTTAGTAAAATGTTGGAAATAATTAGTTTAACTATATTTTAGTGAAATTAGTACTGTAAACTATCACATGCACTGTAAAGGTGCATTGTGCATTTTTTCTAGTTGAGGGTCTGTCACCTTTCCACAGTATAACGTTAAACATCGCTACCTACTTTTAATAAATTATAGGTGGGTTTATAGCTCAAAAATGCCAAAAAAAAAAACATGCAGCGTGAGCAGGGTGCCTCTTCACAGATCTGACCTGCTACTCGGTCTAATTTAATGTCCATGATCATAAAAAGATTTAATACCAAACTGTGAAACACTCCAGACAAAGCAATGACATTTCCATGGAGAAAAGCAATAGACAAACCCTCCACCAGAAAAGTTACACAATGCACCTTTAAGTCCTACTGCATCCTCTCCTTTAGATACTTGTAGGCCAATACCTGTATTTTACACATTACATAGTTATAAATGTTTTGTGTGGAGAGTACCAAGCACAGTTCAGTCCTGAGACACTGTGTTATTGTTGGTGGCTCATATGTGGATGAATAGCAGCTACGTCACAGTACAGTTGGATGTTTGGCATGGTGCTTTCACAGTCTGCCTCTGTCTGTATGTCGTGGGGTCATGTGGTTATACTTTATGCCCTTGGCCTTGGACATTGTTGTATAAGCTTCCTTTGGATTGGTGTGTCTTGGCCCAGTGCAGCACTGAATGTGGACTTGGTACTGTTATGTAATAGACACTGTTGTGTATCACTGTGGGTAAGGACAACACAGACACCAGTATTCTTATAATAGGCCTAAATATTTATTCAAGATAATATAAACAGATCATATACATGTTTATAGGCAGAGGGGATTATTATTATTATTACAAGTTAACAGTTACCTTTGGAAACTGGCAATTCCAGCGCTGAAATAATCCAAATGATTCTAGTGCACAGCATTTAAAACACCTCCTGTATTACCTCATGACATCACAAGGTGGAACAGGGTGTTTTCTGTTTGAGAGAAGAACACAGCCTAAATGATGATGAAAAGGATTTATGTTAAACATGTGTGAATGAAACAAAACACAATTCCAGGTAGGTTTTTGATGAAGAAACAACATTATAACATAACATGGATCAGAAGATGGTGTAATATGGGCCCTTTAGTTTCTTTTCTTTTCTTTTCTTTTTTCTTTTAATTCTTTTTCATTTATTTTAATTTCCTTTAATTTAATTTCTTTTATGTCTCCATGGAGACAAGAAGATGACACCACCAGGCCAAGTTATAGGTCAGATCTGTGGAGATGCAACCCCACTCATAGAGAGAATGCATGATTTTCAAGATAGTTTTGAGCAATATAAACGTGTATTTAAAATGTGTGCTATATGTGAAATATTACAGACAAAGCATCCTCTCTAAGCAGATAGCAGACCCCCCCTCTTTAAATAAGTAAGGCAAGTTATATTCATTTTATTCATCTATTCAGCTACATGTCTGACATGTTGTAAAATGCCACTTGAAATGATGAATTGCAATATTAACATAATCATCCATGCTAAAACTTGCCATTAGTGATCTGTCATTAGCTGTTTGCAGTTTTCTCACAGTACCGAACATCGCTGTAAGACTGTATGTCTAGAGATACACTTTTATTAGAATAATTTGGATAATTTCAGCCCTAGAATTTCCAATCTCTACTAAACAAAAGGTAAAAGGTAACTGTTAACTTAACCACTGCTTCATGACATCACAAGGTGGAACAGAGTATTTTGAGCTTTGGAAATGTAGACAGACTAATAATACTCAATGTGTGAATGAAACAAAACACAACTCCAGGTGTGTTTGTGATACAGTAAAAACATTATAACATGGCTTAAAGCCGTTATCAGAAAATACTGTGATGTTCTACTGTTTGTAAATGGTTTGGGGTTTGGTGTGATTCACTCATAGCCACAGGGAAGGTATGTTGTTTGTAGATTGCTCATGTTTGTGAAGAAATTGGTTCGTGTCTGCTGACAAATTAGCCATATATGAGAGAAATGTGCAAAGTGATGCAATGTGTCGTTTCATAAAAAGGCAGTTTACAAGAAAAAATGACCCAACAGCAGTTACAATCCTTTCATGCCTAAAACAAAAACATAATAGTGATTGGAGCATGGGAGCATCATTCATCTCAGCATGACCTTCAGAACTGCAGTACTGCTGAATGTGTAGTGGTGCAGGCAGAGCTCCGCCCTCTTGTTATCGCGTCTATACACATCTGTTCTAGGTTAAAATGACACAGAACACATAAATGAACACTTAATATTAATGCTGCTTTAAATAAACTAACCCTAACCACCTTGAGAATGTTCAGAGCCGGACTGTGCCTGCTTAGTGCTGCCGGGAATACCAGATGCTGATGTTGTGTCCTTAGGCAAGACACTACCCACATTGCCTAGTATGAAAGTGGTGTGTTCAGAGGAGCAGATGGTGCAGATTGACAGCTTCACTTCAGCCAGTCTGCTCCAAGGCAGATGTGGTTACAGATGTTTTTTACCAACATAGTGTGAAGTGAAGGAATAATGTGATTTAAAGCACTTTGCATGTCTTGAAAGGCACTGTTTAACTCCAATTAGAGGTCAGTAATATTGATTTAAAAATAAAAAAACAGGAATTTATTTGAATTATCTCTCTTATTATGGCAAACAATGAGAAATGTGCTAAAACATGCGTTATAGTTTTATTTCTGAATGACTTATTTTGCAGCTTCTAGACAAAACACTGAATATTCAAATCTCAAAAACAACAACTGCAATACATATTTCCACCTCCCACCTCGAAATCCAATGCATTATTATGATAACTATTAACTGAAATACTTTATGTTTGCACACAGAACTGAATTCAAGGCTTACAAAGATGTCAAACCAGCAAAGATGATCCGGGCCAAGTCCCAGTACCTCCCTCCAGACGAGAAGACGAGCCTGGAGACGAGCTACAGCGCCACCTTCAAAGCCACGCCCCTCCAGCCCGCCGACAACAAGGCCCAGGAGAGGAGGAGAATACGCAGTTTGTACAGCGAGCCTTATATAGACCCCACGAAACAGGTAAGACGCCCTCGCCAAGCTCACCTCACGTCACCTGTACAATGCTGTTTTATAGACCCTTTAAAAGTCTGGAAATAAATGCGTTCTAAATTATAGAATGGAGACGGATGGAGGTCAGAGTAAAGTGGAAAACAATGCAATTTCAACCGAGAAATTGGGATTAACCAGAGGAAATCATATAGGCATATAGGTCTTTTATGTGTGGAGTTGCAATATGCGCCATAGGTAACATTCTCCAGCTAAGGCAGTCCTGACCAAGCCTGGCTGAAGATCTCAAGATGTTTCCCCACCACTGTTTCTGCTCAAATGAAACGAAGGATGAGTCAAATGTAGAAGACAAATTTTCATACGGGGACAATAAAATGACCTTGACCAACTTTGTGCACTGTGTAACTTTTAGGTTTGGGGTCCATCAGCTGCTTGTTCCTATGGATATGTTACTCCTTCGCCTGGAATATTTCACAGTATCATCATGGAGACCAAACCAGACCATGTTACGAGTTAAATCTGTGAAGCAGAAACCTCGCTCACACTCAGAACGCCTGTTTTTCCAAGTATTTTGCAGCAATAAAACCACCTGTAACTGAATAAACGTAAGGTAGATCTGTTTAATGCCATTCTGTGGAACATTCCAAGCAGAGTAATGACATATCCATAGAAACAAGAAGGTGACAAACCCCAACGGAAAAGTTTTACGGTGCATCTTTAACCACTTTTTCATCTTCTGTAATGGACGAGCCTGGACATTAAAAACTGTTGCTCATTTTTATTATAAAGACTTCAGTAAATCCGTGTATTTCAGATGACCTCCAGTTGTCTCCATTCTGTAGTTTTGAACCTTCTGCCGCCTTAACATTTTAAAGTGTCTATAATCACTTTCACTTTACACGGGGCCCACAGTCTCACCCACACTGTCCACCGTTCTTAGTTCGACAGGTATAGCGCTCCTCGCTCCAAACCCAAAAAGTCTGGAGCCACAGCCGCCGTGGGCCAGAGCAAACCGGCGAAGAAGCCCAAAGATAAACAGAGCGCTGCAGGGAGGGGCACCAAGAAGACTGCCTCAGAGAACAAGCCAGACCGGCCAGCAGGGGGCGACAAGGAGAAAAGTAAAGAGATCAACAACAAACTGGCTGAGGCAAAAGAGTAAAATCATTTAGCACTACTTTTTTTATTTAGCAATTTGAGGGAAACACAAAAACAGAGGCTGCAAAATGATCTTTTCTTTCTGTTCTTTCCTCTGTAACTTTTGTATCAGGGCTGCACGATACTGGAAAATACTATGATAAGGCTTTTAATACATTTGCAGAAGTACTTTCCTTTAAAACAGGCAAAAATACAAAACTGTAATGCGATATCAGCAATACAAAATAATTAAAATGTTTATATTGAAAGTATAGTGTGGATACCTTGATTAACAAATATGGCTTGTTAAAAAAAACGTAACAGACAAAACCAACATTAAATCAGAGATAATTTACTTCAAATATACTTCAATTATTCAATATATTTTGTTTGCTACAATATCGATTATTGTATTAGCCAATATTCCAATCAACTTTATTTGTATAGCACATGTTAGAAATAAGACAAAAGGCAAAATAATAAATGAAAAGCAGAACAATAAAAACAGCATACAGTACTGCAATATCAGTACTTCTATCGTGCAGTCCTATGTCGTATCCACTCATCTTCTGTCTTCTCTCTCTACCTCTCGGCTAACTTTGTACGCTACAAAGATTTGGGGGTTTTAGGCACGACGTTTGCCATTGTGACGAGTGGGCGCCTCCGTCCTCCCACCCTCCTTCACCGCGCAGGCTTCCATCTTGTTGGTTGCCACGGTTACGGGCTGCCTGGCGAACCAATAGATGTCTCTTCTCGATGCATGTGCCCATTGACAAGCAATTTGGCTTTGATCAACTGTGCAGATTGCTTCGTTTGGGTTTTATCAAGGATTTTAGCATTGGCCTAAAGAAAAGGAATCTCATTTGGAATAAAGACGGCATCAAAATTTGAAAATCTTTGATAAATGTCCTGCTTGGGTATCCATAAATGCTTGTATCTGCTCTGTATGCTTTTTGCAACTGTACTCATAAGTCTGTGTGGAATTTCTTAGCCAATCACGAAGCTTTGCTCACTGTGAAAATGTCTCATCTATTATTGCACTTTTTTGTCATGTGCAGTTTTATTTTGAAGAATTTTCTGGATACCTTTTTATCCCAGTCACCATGTAAAACAAGTGGTGTTTCCGTCCATGCGAGGCCATTTCGAAACACTCAATTTGCTGCCAAGAATCCATCTGGGCCATTCTAATGTAATTATTTGCATATATGTGGTGCTTGTGCTGAATAAATCGTATTTTCTTAAAGCTAAACTATGTAGCTCTTCTAGTGGATGTTCCGGCACCTGAAATGTTTGATGCTTTTCCTAGAATGCTCCACAGTATGGCATTAAATGTGTCTGTCTCCATGGAGATAAGAAAGTTCATGTTACGATCCTGGTCTGAGCTATGGAGAGGCGGCCACGCTCACAGTAAAGGTGCATGTTTTTCAAGTTTTTTCTCAGCAATAAAAGACTTGCAAATGAAAACGTGCATAGATACGTTTAATGCCATACTGCAGAACATTCCAAGCAAAGCATCCACGTTCAAGCAGGTGTTGGACCCTCAACCGGAAAAGTTACAGAGTCCATCTTTAATATTTTAGTTTGGAAAATCAAGATTAAGGGACAAAGTAAAAACTGTGTAGTAGCGCAGTTAGATCTAAATAACAATTGCTCAAAAACACAAACTATATTTAGACTTTTTAGACATTTTGGTCAAAGCCCCTTCCTAAAACACAGCTCGTCACAGATAAAAGTGACAACACTGCCATAGACACAATTAATAGATACAGTATGTACTATAAAGTGTATGTATAAATAGCTATTTTTCACAAGACAATTAAGAATAAGCTAATACTATGTAATCTGCTAACCTTAATATGCAATGCTCTGTTGCAGCTAATGACCATTCTGTTTGTTCATTTTAAGATGGTTGGTACATGATTTAAGTAAGTATGTTTGTAGACCGTTACTGTTATAAGTGAAAAGACTGTAAACACTAAGTTATTATTACGTAAAAATGTCAGAAAAGATTACTAAGCCAAATTTTAGGTCACATCTCATTCTGTATATACTTCAGTGTGTATCAAGTCTGCATACTGGGCTTGTTTTCATGGGTCATTTCTCATGCAAATTAAAATTCAGAGTTCTTTTTTTTTCTATAATTTTAAAAGTGCTATATTTTTGGTTTATAATCCATCCATAGTTTGCACCCTGCATATCTGACAGTGTATATGAGCTCCGCCCTCCATGTCCACTGGGTGAGTGTTCCCCCTGTTGTCAGTGGTGCCTCCTCCATGCTGTAGTCACTGAGCACACGGTCCATCTTTTGTATTTTGCAGCCTTTTGTTCAGGTAAATGTAAACTTAACTTAAAGTGCATATGACAGGTTTTCATGTTTTTGTTGTTATTACTTGGTTTGGTGATTGTAAATATTCATTGTACTTTTACATCAGTTAAGTGGCATTTTGTGAGGAAAAATGTTGAGAAGAAAAGCACAAAAACACAGGAAGTTTTAAACCAGGATACGTCTACCAATGTTATAAGTACAGAAAATTCCCATTGAAAATTCAGGGACAATTTACACACAATGAAAACCAACCTATTTCTGACAGTTTAAACACAAAATATACAAGATAAAACTGCTGTTATGTATGTGTATTATTCTTATCATATATATATTGTGTAATTTAGACAAGTTTTGGCCCTTGTTTGCAGTATAGTTGATATGAGGTTACTTCTATGTATGTTATATCTGCTGCCCATGTCCAACCAGGAAGTAAAATTAAACTACCAAAATAAAAAAGAAAATAGAAAAAACGTTTAAGTAAATTTTAACTCTAATTATGTTAACTATGTTTTATTGAAATGAGTGGTCTAACCTGTCATATGCACTTTAACTTAGCCCATTATAAAACTGGTGCTATTTCTGTGACAATTAGGATAGAAGGTTTGGCTTAGTAAGTTAATGTAATGGGCACTGAATATATAATAACTGACTGTGACGTATTTGTGTTGCTATCTGCTTGCTCATATTTAAAGAAACAGATAAATAAATGCAAGAAGCAGAAAAGATATATTGTCTTGATTTATTATTATTTGTAATTCTTTTGTTGAGAGTAAAGGAGGGTTAGCGGTTGCAGGAATCTGTCACTCTTTTCTGTGTTTTTAAATAGACAAAAACAACTACTTCAATCCACATGGAAGAGAATTGTGTTCTCACGACTTTCTCCTCATTAAAGCCTGCGCTGCCTTCTGCCATGAGTTCTGACATCCAGCTCCTGCATGTCGCTAAGACGGGAATTTATATCATTTTACATATTGAATCTAATAAAACTGGGCATCCAAAAACATTTAAAATCCTGTTGATCAATCACACTTTTTAATTTGAACCTAAACAATAAAACTTTTGTAGTTTTACACAAAAAAGTCACAAATCTTCAAAGTCTTAAGTCTGTTACAATAATTACTATATCAATTTATCATTTAATATATGAAAGGAGGAACAATACATTTTGGGACTTATCAAACTCATATTTTTGTTGCAATTGTGGGGAAGATTCTGTTTTTATGTAATGCACTAAGTTTTGAGCTGTAGAGGGTTGAAAATGTTACTTTAAGGACTAATTAGTGGTTGATTCTGTTTTTTATTTGTTGTAGCTCACAGCATTTAATGATGCTGTGTTTAAAAAATAGTTTACTGAGATGATCCTGCTTTATTTTTTATTATATCTGTAGTAAATGTAGTTTCAGTATTATCGTGCTTCAAAATTGTGACAGGCCTTGCTCCAAACCACATATTTTGACATTTTATTTGTAGACTTCTCAATAAAAAATATCATTGACAATCTGAAATGACTGATATTGATTCAAATTTGATTAACTGCACCGCCCCTAATATCCAATATATTGATATGAGTTAAGTTTAAAGTCCCTCAGTGGCCACATGTATGAAAAATGGATGTTTAGACACTGATTTCAGAACAAGATGTCATGTGCTTCTTATTCTCATTTACATATATGCAAACTGTGCATTGCTTCTTTATGTAAGAGCATTCAGTCTCTAACGCTGTGATCATTTGTTCCTCTCACTCCACTACAATGCATATTACAATAGCCGTGGTATATTATTATAAATGTTTCAAGTGTGATGTTTGCTAATGCGTGGCCTTCTGATTCATTTGAAGGGTTGTGCTAAAACAGTACCACTACATACAACTCTGCCAGCCAATCCGAGATATAGGCTGGGTGCAGACTCTTAAGCAACACCTGTGGGGCTGTGCTCTTCCTGATCCCAGGTAAAACGGCAAAAAACTGAGAGCTACAAACGCCAGTCATATTCATACATGTCGTGCTTTCATTTTGGGTTAATTTTTGCATTAAAGTTTTTATTTGAAAGCACCATATTCTCTAGCCTAGGTGGTACTCCCTCGTATTTCTCTTCCATATGGACACAACCAGTACACGAAGGCTCTTTAAGACAAATGTTCTTAAAGAGGCAGTTTTTGTTCAGTCATCCACACTTTGGCCATTGACAACAGCAAACTGCATGATTAGAAAATACAATAAGAGTGAAGGTCAAAAGGGCTTTTTGAATGTAAATTCTGCATTTCCATTGTGTCTATTATATGATTTAAAGGTCCTAAATTACGCAAAATTGACTCTTGTGAGCTTTAATGCATGTTAGAACGCTGTTACCTCATTAAAACCATACCCGGAGTTGTTTTTTG
>KN495426.1:0-14084 GCA_000787155.1 Scartelaos histophorus
AAAGTGACTTAGGCGATTATTTTAAGAGAGATATTTAGGCTGAGTTCAACACCCAAACAGAAAACACTCGTAGTACTACACGTAGTACACGTAGTACTACAAGAAGTGTGTTTTATAAACTCCATACACCTTCAATCATTTGGATAATTTCAGCCCTGGAATCGTCACTCTCTAAATAACTTAAAAATAGCTGTTAACTTGAAAACGAACACTTTCCATCACAAGTTGCAATAGAGCATTTTGAGTTTTGGAGATGTAGACAGACTAATAATAATAAATGGTTAAAGAAACATGCGTAAATGAAACAAAGCACAACTCCAAGTATGTTTTTTGAGGAGGTAACAACATTATCATATGGCTTAAAGCTCCCAAAAGTCAATTTTGCATAATATAGGACCTTAAAACACAACTGTCAAGAACATTAAGTCAAGAAAAATTTGGATCTGTCAGGACTTCCTATTGTCTTATATGTCATAAATGTGATATTGAAATGCTTTGTATATACGTGCGTTTGGTAGATTTAAGTGTATAGAGGCCATTTTCATCATTTTAGCTTTAAAATAATTATCCTTTGTGTGTGTTGGGTGGAGTAAGGGAGTTTCATTCTTTGGATCAATTATTAGATTTGGTGGATATCTGCTCTTGTTGGAATCTGTGGAATTCACTTGGCATTCCCAAACCGTCATTAAACCGCCATTGTCCTTCATTGTCTGGACATTGATTTCATTTTCATTACAGATGTTAAAAGGTGATTTGTGTAGCTTTTCCGGTGGAGGGTCCATCAAATGCTTTTCTTCGAGGAGATGTTATCGCTTTGTCTGGAATGTTTCACAGTATGGGAGACCAAAACCGACCAAGTTACGGGTCAAGTCTGTGGATAGACGACCCCCTTCACAGTCAAAATGCCACTGAGCTATAAAACCACCTGTAATTGAAGGATATAGTCGTCAAGTGAACTTTTCCCCCTGCAGACAGGAATGAGAAAAAGCAGAAAAGTATGGATGTAGTGGAAGTCCCTGTTGTGAGAGAGGAGAATGCAGAGGGTGGATGCCGACCTTCCCTGGATTGTGCTGATAACACCCCAGAGAGTGGATCTATAGTGAATAATGAAGAGAAGGGCTTTATCTGCACAGGACACAGTGCGGTGAGACTCCAGCGAGCCGCCCTCACACACAGTCCCCGCTGCTTTGCATCAATAACCATCTCCCACAGAAAGAGCTCGCTGAGTCGTGCACACATGGTAAGAAATGGTAGATTGTAAAACCGTTTGTATTTTGCACTTTCACTCCGCAAATCCATTCTCAGGTAATACATGTTGGCAGTATAATCAAAAAGGATTTGAGCATAACATTCCTTAACATGTACAAAACAAGCAGAGGCGGGTAGGAAATGAAAAAATGTATCCAAGTAACATTACTGGAGTAGAAGTACATAGTAGTGGTCCAAGAAAGTATGCAAGAATAAAAAGTAAGTACTAATAATCCACAGAAGCTGGACATTTCAAAGGATTGACACAAACATGAGAAAACTAAATCATATCTGAAGGTTCAGTGAAAGAAAAATACATGTTCAGCCCTTTTCGTGTTGTCAGCATAAAACTTTTGAAACTTGTAGACTTACTCACAGTGGGAGTCATCAAAACTTTTCCTGTTACTTCAATAACACCCTAGCTGGAGTAAAAATATGCAGCAAGAAAAGAACTCTTAAAACTACAATTTATTTTAAGTTACTCAAGTAAAAAAGTAAAGTAAAGTGAGTACTACCCACCTCAGACAATAAAATCATGATGACTTGGCAAGTGAAAAGGTAATTTGCTTTTTAAATGTGTTTTTTTTTTTTTTTTTTTTTTTGAAGGCGTCAGCTCATCGAAGGTTTATCGAACGTGTCTAATTTATTATTTTTTGGCATATTCTATACAAAAGGTATGCAGAGGGAATTTTGCATATCTTATTTAGTATTTGAGCAAACTTGCCTAAAAATTTGACCTCATTTTTGGAGTTATAACTCAAATAAATCACACTTGGAATTAGGGTTAAATCCTTATATATGTTTTGTCAAAATTTCTACATGAAAGCTCATATGCTGATCTGAAGGAATTATTATATTTTTGAGTAATAGAAATACCTGTAATGTTTCAATACTAAATGCGTATTTTTAATGTCTTACTATGGACCATTCCAGGGAAACACAATGCGCCTTTAAAAGTGACTTGGGTATGAGTAAAAGCACTGGACTGAACTCCCTGCATGTGTAGAATTGACTGAGCACATGAGCGGTGAGGGAGTGTGCTGTTGGAGGGATGACTCTGATTAGCAGCAGACAGAAGAGCTCTACACGACTCTCACTGTATGGAGAGTGGAGGGGGCAGAGACCGGAGGAACACTTGGAGCTGCAGAATACTGGACATACCTGCTCTTAAATATATGTTGTTATAAGTAGGTTTTCTGTTACATGGGTCAATCAGAATGCTGTATTCAGAATAGATTATATTTTACATGAAGAAACACAGGAGTCAAAACAGTTTTATGTTTGCCAGAAATGCCCTGGGGTAAACTGGCAGAACCAAGAATGAGAGCGTGTGCTGTTGGGCCCTCCACCCACACTCACTCACACACTACATTTAAAGTAGTGGTGCAAGAAGTACTCCGTTTTGTTACTTAATTAAAACTACAGATATTGCACCATGAGAATTCCTGATCTTTGATTTCAAGATATAATTTTGTTCAACAGAAATAATTAAATCTGTCTTTATTTATTCTAGCTGTCAGCTCAGATTATGAATATGTTGAAAATGATAAAAAAAAACTGTCATCTTATTCTGCTGATCTCAAACAATAATAAAACATACGAGAAATAATTAAATCAGTCTTTATGTATTCTAGCTGTTAGCTCAGATTATGAATGTGTTAAAAATGATTAAAAAACTGTCATCCTATTGTGCTGATCTCAAACAATAATAAAACATACGTTATTAGTATATTTTACTACTCTTATGTTCCACCACTGACTCAAAGTATACAGGGAGGGCGATGTGTCTTGCCTGAGGACAGTTTGCACTGGTCACTATTGCCCCACGGTGGCAGTTGTTATTCACAACACATTCCCTTCTAAGTGCAAACCAGGCCCAACCCTGTTTAGCCTCCAAGTACAGACAAGATGATCTGGTCCTCTCTGAATTAACAGCTCAAAGGAATTCTCATGGTGGTGTGACTTTAAGGTGTGTAACAATTTAGAATAATCTGAATGAAAATAACTGGAAAGGCCTTTACCCCAGTTAGTGTTTAACTCTACTTGATTTACTTTTGCAATAGCACACCTCACATACTGCTGTATTTAAAAAGTGCAAAGAATGTCAGTCGCAATAAGCCTAAGGTTATTTTGTTCACTGAAATAAAGCCTGCTATCTATAGAAGTGATGCAGATTTGCACCTTCAGCAAGAGTGCACTGTGTGAGATCTCACCTCTCCCCACACTGCATATGCTCTACACTTTTATTACAGTGTCATTTTTATCTTTAAAATAATCTGCTTTGTAAGTTTCTCTTTGCTTTTTGTCACAAATTATCACCACTTTAAATGCGTGGGAAAAATATCATGCTTATTACGGATTTATATTGAATAAAATTTGTCTATTATGTTAAAATTGCATGCATTACAAGTATTGACCGGTAGATGGCGCAGTGGGACTGTGTTTGGTGGGAACATACGGTTCATATCAGAGGCCAGACTGGAGCCTTATGTCTGTCAAGTCACACCAACCAATAAACCTCTAAACCGGAAACGCCTTTTCATAGTAAATGTATTTAATTTACTAGGGATTTAACTTTTAGTTGATTGAATATTTGGAGGAAAATCTATTCATTTCGTCACCTTATGCGTAGTTTAGTCTAGTTTTAGACCTGGTTTAGTCTCATAATAGGCCTGATATTCCAGGTTTAGATCTGGTGGGTGGACTGAAAAATAATCTTAGATCGGTCCTGGGCATTGAACATCTCCCAGGCCACACGGGGCCTTTGGTTGACTTTGACCAGCCAGTTAAGCTAATTTGGAATCACAAAACGAACATATTTTATAGTTTCGCATCACGCATGGAATAAAGCTGCACTGCTTTTGATTTAGAGGTGTTTTTTTAAATGACATTTGGAAAACAACCTCACTTTTTCATTGGTTAGTCATAACATACACTTTTATCAGTCTTATCAGCGCGTCAAAGTAGTGCTATCTAATCCTTTTTTATCATAATCATCATTTTGTTTTATTTACATTTTTAAATAAAGAAATACATTTCATATTATGCAGAATTGACTTAAGTATTTTGGCAAGGTGTCGCTCCCCTCCACTATATTTTCTGTTTCTCATGGTGCCCCTTGGAAAAAAACCATAAGTGCCCACGCCTGTCTTAGATTGTACTTGATGTGAAAATGTGAGTAAACCAGTTTATGGAATGAACCAGTAAAATTAGGTCTAAACCAGGACCAGACAAAACTATGGTATTTTCAGATCTAAAACGCCAAACACAGTAATAAAGGTGGGAAATGCACAGTAAGTCAACGTTTAATCTACTCTACAACCTACAACTGGAAGAAGCTTGAACACAAGAATCTTTATACAGTTTTTGGATGTTTGTCTTATTTTGAAAGCGCACACCGGAAGTCTCGCGTTTGGTTTTGTGTCTGTTTTTCCCGCGGACTTGATAACTTTGCTCTCTCCGTCAGATCTGCGGGGCTCAGACTTTGTGAACACGAAGCGGCGGATTCAAGTCTTCAGCTGGACTCCTGCGGCTCTGCGACACGTTTACGCCGGTAGGAAACTCTCCGTATCCGCCTGTTTCCAAACCATTTAGCCCAGTTTACTCTTTGCATGCTAACCGGCGGTTATTTTGTCACATGGTGGACATTTAAATTGTGTAACTTGCGCGATCGATAAACCTGGACAAAGCTCTCGTCGTGGGATGCCTTTGCTTACGTGGTTACATGGAAGCAACACGTAGCAAGGGGTAAAGTTTGCGAAAAGTATTGTTATGCAAAGATAATCCATCACGGGTATTTCATGTTTAGTAGCTGAATTGTAAAGGTGTGTGGTGATGATCTGCAGGTTACGTCGCTAGCGCACCGCTGCTAATGGTAGTTAAGCTAGTTATGACTATTTAACTAAACCTGCCAGATCAACGCTATTTAAAGTCATTATACTGACTCCACGATGGTGAGCCACAAAAATATACCTAAAAATATACACTGTGTTTTTGTAGTCTTTAGACATGCATTTTTGATTCTCTGCCAAAATTACGCACAGATGGAGCAGAAGATGTTTGGTCCTTTCTGCTGGATTTGTGCTACACCTCCACTACAAACTGTCTATTAGAACAAAATAGTTACACTGCAATAATTCTGCAAACTAAGAATAAAAAAAAATAAAAAAACTCAAATAAAGCCTATTAATTGGTCTGCATTTGGTAAACATAACTAGATTTATTCAAGAAATTTCCAGGTGGACTGTAATAAATTCTATAGCATTTCTTTGGTTGCGCAGACTTAAAGTGTATATGGCATATTTTTAATGCTTTTCTAATTATTACTTGCTTTGGTGGCAGTCTGTGAAAAAAGTTATGAGAGAAGAATAAAAATACAGGAAGTTCTCAAACATACAGATAATTCCATCAGAAATAATTTATGTGCATTAAGTTTAAACCTTCATTTAACAAAATAAAGGTCATTTATTTCTAGTGGTCTAATCATACACATAATAATAATAAAAAAAATTTAAACGACAAATAATTAATACATTTGTCATGTTAAACTTTTTTTTTTTTCATTGAAATTGTTTTTAACCTGCCATATGCACTTTAAAGTACACAAATATCATTGCAATATAAAGGAATTTATGTTTAGTACCTGCAGCAGTGTTTGAAAACCTTTAGACCAACCTAAGTGCATTTTAACTGCTATTGCATTTGCCTCTCATTGGTTAGACACAGGCTTAACTCTCCAAACTGGAGGTATTTTTAGCCTGTCTAAATTGTAGGTTTGCAGTTAGTACCACATTTCCCCCATATCTTCCCCTGTTTTTCTGCTTAGCCCTCTCAGCTTTTGAACTGCCTGTGACCAGACTGGATTACAGTGGAGAGAAATCACAGCTTAGTAAAATATGTAACACTGAAAAGCCAGGCTAGTGTGTTTGAAAGAGGAGGAGAAAAACAGTTATGGCACTGGCAGGAGCGTGCTATGTGTAAAGTCACATGAAGAAGTATATTATTAAGCAGGGGTGTTTGTGGTCTCCATGGAGGCAGGGTGGGACATAATTTAGTAGTGAAAAGCAATGGATTCAATTCTGTCAAAATACATTTTCAGTGAAATTCAATTTTGTTCTGTTAAAGGTGCACTGTGTACCTGGTGGAGAGTCCGTCGCATGCATGTTTCCATGGAGATGTTATTGCTTTGTCTTCAATGCTCCACAGTAAGGCCTTAAGCCACCCATCTTGCCTTGACTCAGTTGACTTAAAAACATTGAATTCTTACTGGGAGTGGGCTTGCCTCTCCATGGATCTGATCCTGTAATGTGCCCTTGTCCTGTAACTTACTTGAAATAAATAAGTATAATGCCATACTGCGGAACACTCCAAGCAGCACAGTAACATCTTCATGGAGAGAAGCATATGAGGGACCAACTTGCAGAAAAGTTACTCAGTACACCTTTAAATATTGTGATCAAATGTATTGAAGTACAGTTTTCTTTATTGCTCCAATTACTCCAATAACCCATTGTCTTTCTTGGTAGAAATATCCAGCTATTTCTGTAGGTGCAATTCTCGAGTCACAAAGGCTGCAGTTATTTTGATAATGTCACCTGCAAAGAACAGAACAATTAGTACTTAAAGTATTTGCAAAGACACACTGCATCTGCAGTTTAAATATGCACTACTAGTATGTAAATATAATCACAACACGCTTCTTTTTAAGTTTCAAAATTGTGCAGCCCCACCTTGCTGTTTGAATAAGGTTGAATAAGTAACCATATCGTGAAGTCAGGAAGGCTTATGTACAGAATGTGATTTACATTTTTTTGGGGGGGACTGCATGAATGTTTATGGAGGAATTCAGCATAGCATAGTCACACACAATGACAGTGCCACAAAGCACACATTATTATTTTCAGGAGCCTGCATGTTTATGGTCCTATTTAGGTGTTTCACTTTCAACAAAAATTCAGAGTGACGAACTGAAAATCTAATTTTGGCTAATGCTAGCTAGCTTGTCGTTGTAATGTGATATGAGAGGGACTTGCTGAACAGCACAAATCTCACCTGTTTGTACATTCAACTACGTTAGTTCTTTGTGGTCAGATTGAAGTGTAATATAAGTAACAGAGCTTAAAAACAGAGCAGTGCCTTACCCCTCTAGAAAATATTAATGACATCAGCTGCAAAGTTTCAATTGATTTTATATTGCCCTGTTTAGCAAGGTGTGATTGTGCATATGCAAAAATTGTTTATGTAACATATCTGTGTTTTTCATTGCCTCTCACTAATTTAAGGATAATTAAAAGTCCTGTATTTGAGCGAAATGTGTCTTGCCTCAGTACAGACATACTAATATTGTATAGACAGGTGTTGAGGTTATAATATGTCCACTATGTGTTGTCTGCATATAACAAAGCAAAGCATTTTATTGTTAGAGAATCAGAAAGTGCACATTTGCATGCTAGTTATTGTTTTTCCACATAACTCACCCATCTCTTGTGTGCAGGTTGCGGGTGTAATGTGCGGAGAGCTGGATGGCTGACATAGACCCAGTCACATGATGCAGGCTCGTAACCGCTTCCTCCTCCTGGTGGTGGCAGGTGCGGCTGCTCTGGCCATCTTCAGCCTCAGTGTACAGTTCTGTGAGTATTATTGAGACTTTCATCGTGCGGGGGGTGTTCTTCATCTATGTCCAGGGTTGTTGAGCTGGGGGGGGGGTAAAGGGTACTGTTTGTCTAGGGCCCAGTGCAAGGAGGGGCCCCTCACAAAGTCTGTAATGTACATTTTCATTAACAACATGTTGTATACCACCAAGATGATTTGTACCATGGGCCAAAATCTGGTGCTACAGGCCTTTTTATCTCTGTGGCAGAATGTTTAGGAGTTACCATGGTGACAAAATTAACACTGTTAAAAAACTTTTAAGATTGTCTGAAAACATAAAATGCATTTAAACAACACATTTTCAGGAGCCTGTGATCAATATGAGTGTTCTTTGTTCTGTTTAGGAGTTTTGATCTTAAACAGAAATTATATATTCAAAGTACCTACTAATTTCCTTATTCTACAAGGCAAAAAAAAGTTTTGAACACAGGAGCTTGAATTTACAATGCACTTAACTTGCAGTAACTTTGTTGGTGTTTGAAATTGTGTCTGAAGTAAATCTTTCAGTAATGGGTACATCTCACAAGGCTCTAATCACATGAAGAATGCAGCTCCCTGTTCAGACATTAACTCTTTCCTCACAGTACTGAGATAAAACTACAAGAATAAAAAAAACATTTCTGTTAATGTCTGACTAAAGCAGAACTAATCAAGATTAAAACAGGACTGACTTAACCAGGAGTAAACCAGGAGTAAACCAGGAAAGGAAACAAGATTAAATTAGCACTGAACCAGCACTAAATGAGTACTAAACCAGGACTAAACTGGGACTGAACCAGGTCCAAACCAGGTCCAAACCAGGTCCAAACCAGGACCAAACCAGGACCAAACCAGGACCAAACCAGGACCAAACCAGGACCAAAAAGGAACCAAAGCAGGGCTAGACTAGTACTGAGCCAAGATTAAATTAGGACTAAACCAGGTCTAAACCCGGAGTAAACTAGGACTAAACTAAGACCCCCTTAAACCAGGACTGAACCAGGACTGAACCACGACTAAACCAGGACTGAACCACGACTAAACCAGGACTGAACCAGGTCTAAACCCGGAGCAAACTAGGACTAAACTAAGACCCCCTTAAACCAGGACTGAACCAAGACTGAACCACGACTAAACCAGGACTGAACCACGACTAAACCAGGACTGAACCAGGGCGAAACCAGGTCTGAACCGGCACTAATACAAGATAAATCAGGACTATACCAAGACAGTTCATTAACTAACAAACAAGATATATACACTCCTTTACTTAACCTGTATTGTATAAAAAACCCAACCCTACAGTTAGTCTCCCGGATTGTATTTGACCTGATATATGTGTGTAGCCTTCTCTTCATTAAACCCATTCATCCTAATACAAAGGACCCTGACCGTGCTGCTATAAATACTGCATCTCCCTGTGGGGGGCCCTTGGGTGCCACTGCTGCAGAGGAATGTTTAGGTGCTGCTTTTCTCAGCCTCATTGTTCAGGGCCCAGAGGTATTGTCTAGACAAAGTATTCCTGACACACTAACTCAATACAAGGAAATCACCCGCTGTTATAGAGACAATGTCATTAAATATAGTGTGTGATGAATAGGGAAAATGTATGATGTAGTCACAGAGCAGTTGATTTTGATATTTTTCTTAGCTTCTCTACCGTATCATTACTATATCTTTCCTGTTTCCCTATTGAAACCCTGCTCCAACATGACAATTCTCCATAAATATACAAAGCATGATATAATGTACAGAACAACTCGACAGATTTGAAATGTGCGGTGGTTTCATTAGCACGCTGATTGTGTGATAGTTCTCTGAAAGGGAAGTGACATAGCACGCTGAGCAAAAGGAACGGAAACTCAGAGTGTAAAAAAAAAAAAAGAAACTTCTAAAACATGTTAATACTTTGCTTTCAGTGAATATCACATTATCACATACCACAATAAAAGGTAACATGATAATCAACATATAAGTGATTATTGAGATCAACCCCACTACGATGTGTTTGCAGAAAACTGGAAGTAAAACAGCCATATAAGAATTTATGATATAACAGTAACTAAATATTGTGATAATGTATCGTCAAAGTTCACACAATGGTATTGTGAGCTGTCACCATATATATTATATATTATAAGCTTCTTTGCTTAAATGCACTGTTTTATTGCAGCAACAGCTAAAAAAGGAGAAAACTACTGTTCTCTCCTTTTTTTTTCTCCTCCACAGATCTACTACTGTGATCTTTTGTTCCATTTCAGTGCAGAAAACTTTGAAGAAATAACTGTTGTAAAGAACTTTTGTATCTATCTTTCTTTGGACTATAACACTAATATAGACCCAAGTCAAGGCTTTTTAAAAGGAAAAAATAGCATCTCCACAATGTCCCAATAACATCGTAAAGTGAAATGAATAATGTAATGGTATTATACTGTGTGATTTACATATCATTACATGGACATGGACAAGCTTATTGTTGGTGTCAGACAGTCATTAAAATTCACTTTAAGTATCACTTACAATAAAAAAAAGAATCAAAATTAAATAAACAAAAATAAGAAAATAAATGTAACTTTCAATTCTATAATGAGTTATATAACAAAAAGGACAAAAAATACAAACACACAATGGGATATACACATACAAAAAAGTATAAATGTCCACAAACATCCTATGACAACATTTTTATTTTCTTTTTCAGGGCTCCGTCACAAACTCAGATGTTCTAAAATAGATTTCCAGACTCTAAAATTTTTGAGGACTTCCCAATACCTCATACCTCAGTCTCTTTATATGGAACACTCCCATTAATTTCCTGAGCCAGGCTTCAAATTGGGGTGGAGAATCAGATTTCCATAGTTTCAAAATGCATCTCTTGACCCTCACCACGCATATCGTTACATTCCTAATAAAAGTTGTAGTTCACCTTTCTACAGTCACCATCTTACCCTATGCTGGAAAATACACTTGGCCTGCTGGATTGCTAATTAAAAGACAGTTTCTTGCGGTCAAGTGCCTTAATCGTCTTTGTTCTGAAGTAGCATTTGTAGAAAAGCTTTTGTCATCATTTATTCATCAAACGCGGTGAAGACATGAAGTCCCTGTTCAGCCGGAGGAAGCAGGAGGGATCGCTGCTCATGTTTAATAAATACTACCCTCTATCCTCTATCCTGTGTTTGCGCTCCACTTCTGTCTCGGTCATCACATCCCAAAGGCAGATTGAGTTATTTGGAAGTGGTTAGAGATGTCTGAAAATGGATACTCACTAAGATGACAAAATCTGAAACACTATAATATTGAAACTACTTTTAGCCATTTTGAGCCATGAAAATGAAAAATAAACCTGGAGAACCACAGTAAACCATTTTTAAAAATACATTATTATCAGCAGAATGAACACATAATTAGTTACTTTTTCATCCCTCTACAGCTCAAATCTTACAATATTGCAGAAAAAAAATCAGATTCAATTTATCTTATTGCAACAAAAAATGTGCACACAACAAATATTAATTTCATATTTATTAACTGATACTGCATTTACTTTCATTCTCCAATTTTATAAGTAATTCATTGGTGATATTCGATTTGGATAATGCTTAATTTTGTCTTTGTTATTTTAGTGATTTCATTATTTCCTAGTTATTTCCTTCTTTTTTTTTTAAATTGAATTTTATTGAACTTATTGAATTTTTTGAACTTATTGTGTCAAAAAGTACATCACAAATATTGAATTATCTCAAAATCATACTGTCACATTTGCTGCTTCCAGTTATATGCAACATTTGAAGGACTGTTTCTGTTTAAACCCACCTAAACATTGTAAAAAACAAGAAGAAAGACGAGAGATTATTCAGTTTTACTCGTGAGGAGAACAAACAGAGAGTGTCACTTCAGTTATTACCTCTATCCGTCCTGAAGGGCCCAGTGCCGTCTCCTCACTTTTATTTAGGAAGTCCCTAGTTAGGACTAAAATACACAATTATTCTAACAGTTTCCCTTTCAAACTATCATATTTGGCTTTGCTCCATCAATTTTGTATCATTCTGAAACCCACGGATGTTGTTCAGCGTTACTAGCCACCTTTTCCCCATCTCCTCCTCTCTCCTGGTCTCTGCTCTGTTCTCAAAGCCTGCTCTTAGATTATGGGCATTGTGTTTATGATGGTTTTCTGGCCATTACCCTGAGAGATTGAATGGCAGATGGAGATGGATGAAGGAGTAAACAAGTCTCTCTGGCTCCAGGCTCAAAGGTAGACCAAGTGCAGAGCGAGAGAGAGAAAGAGACAGAGAGAGGGAGACGGAGAAGAGTCTTTTCCATTGGCACAGTTCACTTGTGGCCTCCTTGGAGCTGGTTTGTTTGGTGCGACTCCCTCCAGCTGAGTTGTGTTTCCGTTCTCTGGGCACAGCTCCGGGCCCAGGGGCAGGGCTCTGCTCCATGAGACACTGGCATCACCCACTGGCAACATAACTCAAGTTTCTTGTGACATTTAAGAAGAAGCAGCTGACTTTAAACACCTCATACAGGCCACACAAAATACTAATAGAAAGTGATCATGAATCAGGACAAAACCGAAATTTTGATCTGGCTGGAAAATTCTAACATTTATGTTTTGTCATGTGACCTATCATATCTTCATATCATCGTTATCAGGTGGAGGTTTTAAATTTCCATGGTGACAATTAGGGGTGTGCATTGCCATGATTCTCACGATACAAAACAAGTCATGATGCAATATATCACAATATATACCAGTACTAAAAAATAGGACAATATATTGCTATTTATCAGTAATTACTTCTATTACTATAGTCAACTGCACCTTCACAAGAACACAGTTGTAGGAAATATAATTTATAAAAATATTTAAATAATCAGAACAGTGAATGTAACTATTTTTTGTGAAAAATATTATTTAATAAATCAATTTGGATGCATTTTGAATTGATCTGGGAATTGTGCAAGTAGTGAAGTATCATGATATATCGCAGAATCCATTTTTTCTTACACCTCTAGTGACAATCAAATACATTCTCCAAACCAGAAAAACCTTTTAGATACTTCCTACTACTTAACTACTTTTCTGTCACTACCATTCACTTTTTTACACAGTTAAGTCAAAAAACATCAAGAAAATGTTCTAAATGCTGTTCTTAGTGTAAAGATAAAATATAAATGAACAGCATAGAAGTCTTAAGAGCCTGAAGGAATTGTACTCTGCAGATCTTGCCAATTTTAACCTGCAATCTCTCATTCTTGGTACATGTGATGACTTGTATTGTACAGATTTCACATAGGTCCCCTCATAAAGTTTTACGAAGCTGTAAGGGCTCTCAGCTATACTTATATTTGTTCAAGGGGATATAAGATTATACATTGTGTTATGTGAATAGGCACTTCATACCAGCTGACTCAATAATAGGTGTGTGGGATGACAAAACTGAATCCCTATTTTTGTACTTTTTTTTATATTATTATTATTATCAGACAGTATTTTATCAATCCACCCATAGTGCACTAAAATGTGACTGTAAATAAGTATGGCTGATAAAACTGACCATAAGTATATTTTTTATTTAGAGTCTGGTACAGTCTGGTTTTCACTTCCTCTGTCGTGTCTTGAGCCAGAACCAAACGTGACACAACAAAGACTAAATCCACTTATCGTTCAATATGTTCAATATTTCCTTGTAAGCCGCCATATTTGTTTTGATAGGATCGTCCATTGTGCATGTCCCTGATTGGCTAATCCACCTGTCAATCACGGCCATCTAAAAACACGGATCACATCTTCAAAAAGTACTGAAGAAGAGTGTGTTCTGGATCCCAATCGACATGTTTTACCTTAATCACCCTGATCTATGAAATGTACAGTATTTGCAGTATTTGACCCATAGCTGATCTCTTGCTCTGATAATAACATCTGCACAGACTTGTACGGGACTGAATCCAGCCGAGTCCAGGGCTTATCAGTGGATCTTGGATTTGGAGATTGCTTAATTAAATGATCCTAGGGAGACATTAATCTGTTTTAGCCGAGTCTTTGCCTCCACACGCTGTTTGTGAGATCACATCAATGAAATTCAACTTCTTTTTGGTATATGGCTCAAGTGTGAATATACTGCATATTGTTTTCATATGGTAGAACAGTCATATTATGTTCCATTGTGGTCTAAAATTAACGGCATATAGGGTAGAGCAAAAAA
>KN495426.1:14128-34294 GCA_000787155.1 Scartelaos histophorus
CATAATCAACACAATCACAATTATATTCTTCATATTGCTCAGCCTTGATTTTTGTATTTAATTGTAATTTGTCTTATTAAAACCAACATCAAAATGATTATCTGATTTCTAGACCTTTAAAATTAACTGAATCACAAGTCTTGTTAATCTCAAAATCAGATGGAGCACACAATCACAAAAAACAGTTGATTTTGCTGTTGAAATGTCTTTTAATATTACAAAATGTGCATGTAACTACAGCTACTGACATTTAATCCAAAATCTCAAATTTCTTCCTCTCAAATCAAGCTGAGTATTGACAGTTAGCAATGACTGGATCCCTTGATTACAATGTGATTAATTATGCAGCTTTTTATGATAATACAAAAATCATATACAAGTGTTGTTTGTTGTGAACCTGCCTTGTCTATTATAAGGAAGTTTTGTCTGCCAGAGTACACCTTATTTACTCTAAGTTATTATTCACTTATGTGTATGTGTATTTAATTAATTGGGCTGTTATTTTAGTATGACTGTAGCCTTCTTGAGTACCATTTTTGGCTGCTGACCAGAGGTTTGTAATAAGTATGACGCTGTAGTCATTGCGCCGCACGGACTTGGTGAAGTTGTTAGCTGTTTTACAAAAGCCTCTTTGTGCCGAGACTGAGCGGGCCCCGTCAGTTTGGATAAGCCCGAGAGGGGGAGAGGAAGAGTGAGGGGAGGGGAGGCAAAAGGAAGAAAAACGAGAGAGAGAGAGAGAGAGAGAGAGAGACATTGGAGGTGAAAATGGGGAAGGAGAGGAGGTCCAGAGATGAGGAGAGAAGGGTAAGAGACGATGTGAGAGGGCGGAGAGAGGAAGAGGGAGGCAGAGTGATGGGGGAGAGAGAGAGAGAGAGAGAGAGAGAGAGAGAGAGAGAGAGAGAGAGAGAGGAGGATGAGGGGAGGAGGAGGAAGAGGAAGAGGAGGAGGGGAGGCACAGGTCCAGCTCATGAAAAGAACCATAGTGTGAAAAGGCTGCAGCTCAAGCACCAGGCAGTCACCAAAATGCTCCCTGTCACCAAACTATCAACTGCCTTCTTCATCCTGGGTGAGTTTATACCACAGTTTTGAATATAAGAAGTACATTTTATGCAATCCATTCCTCTGATGGTACATAACTTTAATTATATATTCTTCGTTTAAGGTTTTAACTGTTGCACCAGAGTGGTTTTGCTTTAGTGACGTTCATTGGGGGGTCTTGGTTAAAAATCTGGTTCAGTTCTAGTTTAGACTTGGTTTAGTGAATGCATCCTGTTAATGCTTTAGTTATGACACTTTGTACATTTGGATTTGGCCCGCCTGATACTTTTGCTGTTTCTTTTTTTTGTTTTTTTTTCCTGTGTGTTTAGTCTACTTTTTTCCAGTCTTTGCACAGGTGACCACTTGGTTTAGTGAGAGCTCTGGTTTGGTTCTGGTTCGGTCTAAGTTTAGACCAATTATTAGATAGGATTAATGTTGTAGATGGATTGCCAATGCTTTTGAGGTAGTATTTTGTGTTAAAAGTTTGACAATCACTGAATCAACACTGAACTCACTAAGTAATGAACCAACCAACTTTCATTGCAAATTTCCAATACTTTGGAATGTTATTACCATTGTAGCCACAGTTACCCAGACATTAAGAGACAATAATCTCGTCAACCAACATGACATACCTGGAGTTGTGTTTCATTTCATTCACACATGTTTGAGTAATCCTTTATTATTAGCCTCTCTACATCTCCAAAGCTCAAAATGATGTCATGTAGTTGTAGTTTTCAAGTTAACAGCTACCTTCTACCTTTTGTTCAGTAGAGATTAGTAGTTCCAGGGCTGAAATCATCCAAATGATTCCAGTGAAGGTGTATGGAGTTTAAAAACACATCAGGAGAACTTCCTGTATCACCACATGCCATCACACGGTTGAACAGAGTGTTTTCTGTCTGAGAGAAGAACATAGCCTAAATATACTACATGTGTGTTTAACATCACACAAATTCAAGATATGTTTGTGATGAGGAAACATTGTAACAAAGATCAGAAAACAGTGCATTATGGGCCCTTTAAATGGCATTTGAACCTATTTGTTCAGAATTCATTTTTACAAAAGGTAGTTTTTAGTATTTTGGAAATTGACATGTTACTAAAGGTCTATGTCTGTAACTTCAGACTGGAGCAGACTCAAAACCCAATACCTCGCCTTGATTAATCGAATCCTCTCTTTGGCTTTCTGCAGCAGGATTGACTATTACTCAGTTCACATTGCACTTAGATTTCTTACACTGGGGCTGGTAGACTTCGAGGCACTTGGGTTCAGCTTCTTTATTTGCAATTTGATTAGAATTCCTGCAATGCATTGCTGTTTTCTCTAAAAGGTCGTAGGTGACTGGTGTCTAGGCAACACTTTGGGTGCAGAGTCCGTTTGTGGTCCGGAGCTGTTCACATGGAGATGAATTAAGAGCGCAGTGGTTAGGTCATTTCCTGCACATACAAGTGAACTGTGTGAGAGAAATAACTATACGTTTTCACATTTTGTATACTGGTGCTAGACCTGTCACAATGACTAATATATTGTTAATTTTTGGGTGTCAGTATTTATCATGGGTACTATTTATGCATCTATGACAACATCCTGTGGTTGTCAGACAAACTTCCAAGATAAATAGAGAGAATTGGATGAACCAATTAAAATCACTTTTGACTTCTGTTATTACATTTTAGTACTTAATGTCTGAGATGCAGTGATGTAATGAATTTCAGTCTACTGTGGCTTGTATGTAAGATCTTGGTGTCATCTAGGGATTACAATATTGATACTTTGACTTGAACTATCTGCTGATACCCAATATTAACTGATGTTATTAACCAGTGTAGAGATGGAAAATGGCACTTAGTTAACACAAGAGATTAAATTGTGTTATGTAGCAGTTATTTATCCTTCAAATGACTACTGAACAGATTTGTATGAATGAAAGTTCAAACATTATGAGACGTTCTAGGCCAAAATCAACGTGTAAATTAAAGTTCAAAGCTTTATTACATCCAAATAAAGGCCCTACGAGAGTACCAGCTTATCCAATATCATGGAACCGATAGCCAGTCCTGCAAATGTATTGTATTGTCGTAATATTTGATACCAGTAACTGTACTGGCATCCCAAGTCAACATCAAAGTGGTGGAACATATAGTGCAAGCCCAAATGGGAGTAAATATATGGAAAAAATAATTGAACCCAACACAGTCTTGTGGAACTCCTTATTTAAGCTGTGAGTGAGACGACTTCGAGCCATTAATGCTGACTGAGAATGCTCTGTTCCAGTTAACCTGATGCCCAGTGTGACGGGGCTGGAGGGGCACCAGTACCATGCAGCAGAGGGAGGATCGGTTCAGGGGAAGAGCAGGAAGAGGGTGTTCCCGGCTCCAGTCTCCCACACAGAAGAGCCAGAACCAGTGTCTGAGGCCTACGGATACTGCAACACTCCCAACCGCTCCGAGCAGGCATGGGAAGGTAAGACACACAGTAGAGCTGCATACCACTGGTATAGTGTTTGGAGTGGGTGGACTTTCAAAATGCCATATTTGGCTGGTAGTTTGTTATTATTATTATTATTTATTTCACCAAGAGAATCTTGCTGAGATATAAAACTTCTATTTCAAGGAGTCCTGGCCAAGAGGCAGCGAAGTTCAACACAAAATATGCAAACAAACAGCAATAACACAACATGAGGACTCTGTATTGCTAACTTATTATATTTTTATTTTGGATTTTTTGAACATGCACTATGTAAGATATTATTGCTTTGCATATAATGTAAAGTTTATTGGTTGCACAGCCACGGTATGGCACAAACGAAACAAAAACTAGTTGCCTCTCCACAGATCTGACTTGTAACTTGGCCTAGCATCACCATCTTGTCTCTATGATACTTGGAATTGTGTAGAGACATTTTCAACGATTTTCAATTTGGTGGAACTGGCTTGATGCACTGACCATCATCCTAACCTGAATTTACTAAATCCAGGCCCAAAGGGAGTAGTTTTAGAGTGAAACTGCCCTGCATTGTCCAGATGACCATGACTTGTCTCTACATTGAATCACTCCTAGACGAATGAAGGATTTCACCGTCTGTTCTTAAAGTTGTGTTCATTTGCAGACTTTTCAGTATTCCAGCATTGTTAGTCTTTCTTGTGAACTCCAGTTATCTACTTTTCACTGGTAACTAGAGAAGGGATTTTTTAAATACTTGGTTAATATGCAGGAATCTGATTATGTCCCACTTGCAAATGAATCCTTAAAATAGCTATAATAATCATATGCACTGTGCCAGAGCCTTTGGGAGAGGCTAATTATTTCCTGTAAATTACATCATCCATAAAACTGCTGAGCTCCAAAACACAACACTGTTATTTTGTACCATTTAAACAGCGCCTGGAGCCATTCAAGAATACTACTCCCTTAGTTCTGCCAGCAGCAAACCTGTTTTTCTCCTGCTGTGGAACATATGGGACAATAACGATCATCTTATTTAGTATGATATAATTCTCAAATAATTAAAATAAGACATCAAAAGTATTTAGCTCTTTCTGGACTATCACAGATGCTTTATGAACAAAAAATACATCTTTAAAAGCTTCTTAAAGCAGCTTAAATATTACCTTCTTTCTTTTGGGATGTGTTTTAATGTTACCTCCTCAAAAACATAGCAGTAGTTGTGTTTTGTGGCATTCACACGTCAAACGGCTGCTTGGTAGTGTGATGTGCAGCTGCCCTTTGGAGATGCTGACTCTTTGTTTGTTATGTGTTGATGTTTACAGTGACCTCAACTATGGAGTTTAAAAACACCATGAAGCACTTCCTGAATCACCACATGACATCACAAGTTGGAGTGCTTTCCGTTTCAGAGAAGGACTCAGCCTAGATATGCAGGGTTTGTTTGTTAAAGTTAAACATGTGAATGAAACAAAACAGAACTCCAGGTATACTTTGATGAGGAAACAACATTATAATGTAGATCAGAAAATATTGAATTATGGGCTCTTTAAAGGTGCACTATAACCTTTTTGGTAGAGGGTCCATCACCTGCTATTTCCTTAGAAGTACTACAGCTTCTGCTTTGCCTGAAATGTTGGACAGTACGGCATCAACCCTATCTCCCTATCTACTGAGAGAAGATTTGCCACCAGGCCAAGTTACAGGTCAAATTTCTCTCCTTTCACAGGTCACAGTCTGGCGGACTACAAGCTGCTGTCTGTTCAGGTGATGATTCGTCATGGCGACCGTTACCCGCTCTACTCTATTCCCAAAACCAAACGCCCGACCATCGACTGCACCCTGTCTCCAAACAGGTACCGTACACTCCATATCACATATTTATTTACCATTAGTAGGTCAAATAATATAAAAAAGAAATATCAACAAGCACTTCATTGACATCACGCTGGGGTGTTTGACATGTATCTCTACTGGCAGATTGTTAGTTACCATGGTGACACAATGCACACCGAAGCAAACGCAGACAACAAGTTTTAAGATTTAACAGCACAAATCATCTCACTTATTGTAGTTACAATCAAGTTAGTTCAGTTCAGTTCAGTTAGCGTCACACCCCCAGGGAATGTTGATGACTTGCTATGTATCAATAGTGTGTTATTTATCTATCAGGATTAATAGTTCAAATTAAACTGCCCAACCCGTTGTATCAATATATTTACTTTAACTTTAACTTATTTCTCTTAACTTATATCTCTTTTTTCCATTGGTGGGCCCAGCCATTCGCCTTTTATTTTGGAGGAAATATTATAATACTGTTTATATTCCCTGAGCACATGTGTCCAGATAACGGCTTTTGACATTGTTATAATGAAACCGGCTCAGAGGAAACGCCACAGAATGTCAAAGGGATTTGAGCTGACCTATAAAGCACTATTGCTCCGCGGACGCAGATAGATGCAATAGAGAAAATCAGATTTAAATCAATACTAAAACTAATACCAAAACTAGATACTCATTTGAGCAGGTGTCAATAATGCAAAATTAAAGCTTTCCTGAACAGTTCTGAGTAATGATTTTGAGCTTTATCAGAACAGATGAGACCTCAAGCTAAGACAAATAAAGTTAGATTATTTTGTGTACAGTTACATTCTATTTAGAATCTTCATTGTTGTATTGTTATCTGTACTGTAATCTGTATTGAGTATCAAGTATATTTCTTAGTATCAAAATTGAGTTGCAATTTTACTACTACTACTACTGAAATATTTCACAAGCAGCTCTAACTGGAAACTGTAGCCAAACCAGACGGAGGCGGCAGCAGCACTGTTTCATGATTGGCTGAAGGTGCTGGGGTTTAGGTAGTGAAAGTTCAGGTCGGAGATCAGAGAGGCATTTTAGGTTTAGGCCAAATGGATTTCAGCAATGAAACTGGAAACCAAAATAAAAGATACTCATTCTACTTCTATATCCAATGATTTTGTAATAAAAATAAATCTGCATTACAATTGTTAAGTATCAAAAGTATTTCTGATTACGGAAGCTATATTAAACCTGTGAAGAGTTTTTAAAGTTACATCCTATAGACTTGTCACATTATTACTATATTGACTTATCGTTCACTATATGAAAACTAGAATTATATTTTTTGGGGTCAATATTTATAGTGTGTACTTTCTTTGCACTACAACATTTTTGCAATACTTTAAGATTTAAGCTGAAAAGGTTGAATTAATATTGCTGTTTATTTATTGCAGCTCTTAATTTTTTAAAATAATATTGTAGATTTAGAATAGTTTTTGTGGTTTAAATCTGCTCTTGAGTTATCGTGTCAGTGGCGTAAATGATCATTTATTGTCTTTATTTACTTGAGCAATGTATCAGACTTTGACAGGCCCGGCCCTTATCTTTTACAGCAGATGGTCTTGTTTGTTTAGACCTGGGTGTAATTAGAAGCTTGTGGAGAATCGTATGTCCAGGAGATCTGCCCTTTGCGGTCTCACTGTGTGCTTGTGTTTAATGTACCTGTTTGGGGGCTAAATCTGTACCCAAACTCACATCATGGGGACCTGCTTCACATATGAGGACAGAAATCAGGTCCCCACAGTGTAATTCCTTTATTATTAAATCAATAACACGATCAGAAAAAAGTAGAGACTATGGTTAAAGATGCCAAATAAGAGACAGGTTTGTGAAGATGCAAGCCCACTCACAGTAAGAATGTGTGTTTTTTTTAACCAAAATAAATGATTTTATTTTTACTAAATTTTATTGGCTAAAAAGTTACATATTGCGGCATTAAGGTTCGCAAGTCCATGTAATGTCCCCAACAAGCGTGGAAACCCAATGTGTGTGCCTTTGGTTCTGTGTGTACGTGTGTGTTTTATAGTGCGTGTGTAATGTGTCTATAATGCGTGTGTAATGTGTGTGTATGTGTGTGTGTGTGTGTGTGTGTGTGTGAGTGTGTGTAGACTGGCACCAGCTCTCCGCCGACCCACTGTCTCCGTCTGGTCTTACTGAGCTCTTTTCAGCAGGGATCCTCTCTCCTCTTTCTCCTCCTCCAGATAAACATTACACTATAAATCTAGATGATACTTTTATAGTTGGAGAAACTTCATACTAGAGATGCACCGATCCACCTTTTTCAGTTCCGATACCGATTTCGATACTATGGCTTTATGTGTCTGCTGATACCAGATATCAACCTACTAGGATACTAGGACAGAAACTGGAAACGGCATCTACTTCCTTTATAGAAAAATAAAAAAAGACAGAACTGATCCAAATGAGTTATGTAGCTGTTATTGATCCCCTGAGTATAGGACAACTTTGCATAAACAAAAGTTCAAGCATTAAGACATTTTCTGGAGCAAGTACAACCAGCAAAAATGTATACGCCCAACCAGGATATTGGCTGAACTGATATTCAGTCCATTAGATTTTTCAATATTGGTGCCGATATCTGATATCAGTAGAGTACTTTCTTGACGTGATTTGTGCAGTTGGTTCAGACTGGTAGCCATGTCTCCTACATTCAGTCCCAGGGCAGCTGTGGGGATGTCAATCATATTTCATTATGTATAATTATTATAGGTCATATTGTAAAAAGAACAAAATAATAATTTTTCTCCAAACATTAAAATAATAGATGGGGGATAGCCAAAAGCATTGGAAATCAGATATTAATTGATACTAAAATTAGCATTCTAGTGAAAATAACAAACAAACTGATATAATAACGTGTGAATAATTTCACATATTAGTCACTCCGGATTAGAAATTGCACCCCTGGTCAAACTATCCAAAAAACTGTGACTCCGGAAAACACAGTACATCAGCTGTATCAGAACAGGTATAAGAGCACATAGACTAGTATACACCCATGGACCACTGAGTGATTACACAGACATAAGAACACATAGTTATATAAAAGGAAGTCCTGTTATTTAATGTTGCAGAGGACATGCTATTGTCTAAATAAAGAGTGTTTTTATCATCATTTTAGTATCAGAGTCTGTATTGAGTATTGTGTTTCTTCTTTAGTTTTGAAATCGAGTTTAAAATTTGAGTAATGTGGCAACACTGTAATAGATGAAGTCATTTTATTTCCATTAGTATCTTTCATTGTTTTGTTATTGTGTCAATAATTATGATTCATATAATTGTTATGTTTCTTCTTATTAGTTACTAGGGCAGCTGCAAACAAATCTCATCTCACACTTGTGTCATTATTGCAATTTGACTTGGGGCATTTATCAAATCATGAAGGCTGCAATTTAGATAATTGATTATAGCAAAGAACATTTTTAATCTGTACTGTGGAATATTGTAGACAAAGCAATAACAACGCCTTGAAGACAAGCAGGTGATGGACCCTCCGCCAGAAAAGTTGCGCAATACACCTTTAATGAATATGAACATGTAAGCTGTCTGTGATCTAATTTAGATTTTTCCTCCTTTCTTTCATACTTGCTTCCCAATATTCCAGACCGCCATCCCAGCGCTGGCTCCTCTCTCATCATTACTAATCCCTTTTGCGTGGCCTGGTCTGTGATATAATCCTGCTTAATGTAATTGCGCCCTGAACTCTTTGGTTAGTGACAATCAGCCTAATACACAGACAGACTGACTGGCTTTGGGTCCAGTCTTTGTTTTCTCAGTGTCTTTTTGAGGCCAATTTAATCCTGATGCACTCCCAGAGTCTCCAGTGCAATGTAATCTGCAGATGATACAGAAATATGGTTATTGTCTGGGCAGTGGGCAGCCATTCAAGTCATTCACAACTGATTGGATGTGACGGAAGTGTTATACAAAAGACATGCACGCCAACAACTAAACCAACCAGCTAAAATAGTGTCATCTTTAACTGTAGTTCCTTCTGGTTCACTACAGTTTACCCATTTCATTCCTGATTTGGACGTGTCTTTTAAAACTACAGCAGCTTGGTGTAGTACTATTTTAGACCTGTTTTAGCTAGGGGCTGTCTGCAGTTAGTCAGGCGTGTACTGATCACAAAATGTGCTCCTGAAAAGGTGTTTAAATCCATTTTGTATTTTTTCTTGAGTTTTCAGAACATATTTACAACTGATTTGGTTGTACTTGCTAATGTGCCGTGGTAACTACTGAGTATTCTGACAATACAAATAGATGGAGGACACCCCCAGCGTGATGTCCGTCCAAAGAATCAATATTCTGGTTAGGCCTTTTATTTATACAAAGCTGCTCTGTGGTTACTTGCAAAATAAATAACAATGATAAAGCATAATTGATCTGTATTGTAATAAGTGAACTGTGCAGCTCTGTCTACACTGGTATTTGTTAATATTGGGAATCGGCAGATAGTTAAAGTCAAAATATACTGTAGATATCAGTGTTGGATCTGAAAAAGCTTTATCGGTGCATCATTATTTTAGGATTGAAATGGGACAATAGCAGAAAGGAGAAGTGAGCGAGTTAGCTGGTATTAAGATATAAATAGATGAACTTGTGATTTGCAAGTTTTCAGTTTTACATACAGACTTGTGAGTGCACACACATAGAGATACAGAATAGTTTTTAAAACTATTCAACTATTCAAAACTATTACAAAAAGGAAGTAGGTGTTTAAATCTGTCACTCAAGCATGGATTTTTGGGGCACATTGACGGTTTTAGAACAGCTTTTTCAGAAGTGAAACTGAGTGGCCTGTCCAAGCACAGTCTATCTGCTTTCAGCATTCAGTTCTTTCTTCCAGGTATTTGCATAAAATTGTTTTCTTATTAGATGTAGACAGCTTGCAGTGGTCTGATTTATCCATAAAGTATTCAATTTACTTATTTACAAGAATTACATTGGGCAAGTCATTTAAGAGATAGAGTTTCCTATGACAAACGCATGCTCTCAGGTTGGAGTAAGAATGAAACCCTGAAACTTCGTCAGTGGGTAAAAGCTCAACCAGCTGAACTGGTGCTGTAAAATAGATGTCAAATAGATGTCAATAGATCAGTAATACAGTATGCCACAAACTAAATAAAAGTTTTGATTTAAGTTCTATTTTAAGTTTGTCAAATATTGCAATTCAAATATTTAAATTTCACTTGCAAATATTATTATTTATCTTTGTCAGGACTTTCATTTCATTGAAAACAGCACTCATTTTGAACATCTCTCAGAAATCTTCCATTTAGTCTATTTTTATCTTGTGTTTCATTTTATGCAGATGATGCTGTGAAAACCATGGCTCATATTTTCATTGCATCTCCCTGGATCTGTCTCTTATCACTATGGCAACACAGCAGCCCCTCCCTCCTCTGCTCCTTTTTTAATCTGAGCCAGAGAAGCTTCACAGATTTGTCAAATTGAACTGTAATCTCAATCGTATCTAATCTACGGGATTGTGAATGCTCTTTTTCATTTTCCGGATTCCTCCCCATGAGCTGTCGGTCTGTCAGGACATATCTGATTTACAGTGTAGGACCAGTACATCCCTAGGCAATAAACTCTTTGATGTATTTATATCTGTTCCCATATCCCAGCCCGCCCACACACACATATTGAAAAAGAATGTATTCTGGTGAAGTTGTGTGGTGTTGGGGTGACATCTTGTGGTAGATATTGAGAATTGCACACAAGAAAGAAAATGCAATGAGTAAAGACAGTAAAGTTTTCAAACAAATCAGTGCCCAGATACAAAACAGTGTTAAAACTTGTACTGAAACTTTGTTACTTTTGACAATCCTAATTGATATTTAAAATTATCGAATGTCAGATACTAAAACTACTAGTATTGAAGTTAAATACTCCTGAGCTGTATCCGGACAAATATAAGAGCTATAGACTATTATCCACCCACAGACCACTATGGAACCTACCTGGACGAGTCAGGGATTACACAGATGTAACACACATGGTAGAAAGTGCGATGATTTTAATGTTGAATATCACATTGTATTGAATTTGGAATTAACCATTGTGACAATACTATACTATTATGTTTTGAGCACACTCTACTACATCATATTAAGATCTGCCAGAAATGTATTTGTTTTTAATGATTAAAGTTCAAATTGCAAGGACTGATGGTTGGTGTTTTCTTGAATGAGTAATGCGACTCTTTTAACTCAGAACCACTGTGCCACCCAGCTCAGTATTGTTTTTACCAAACTGTTTTTTTTATTGAACACCGTCTATAAGCACCTTGAAAACACTGGAGCCCATGTGAGACTTTTATTTGCAGACTTTTCCTCTGCTTTTAACAAAATGCAGCCTCATGTCCTGGTTCAAAGACTGGCTGCAGAATTTAATTTACCAGATCAGCTTCTTTTACTGATTTTGAACTTTCTCACTGACATGGTCCAGTGAGTCCTTGTAAATGGACAAATGTCTCCTCCCTCCATCTCTAACACTGGAGCTCCTCAGGGTTGTGTACTGTGGCCTCTCCTTTTTATTCTGTACACGCCTCCATCTCACACTGGAGCTCCTCAGGGTTGTGTACTGTGGCCTCTCCTTTTTATTCTGTACACGGACAGCTGCAGATTCTCAGAGGAAAACAGATCCCTCATTAAATTTTCGGATGACACGGTCCTGGTGTCGCTACTTGCAGGATCTGAGGTGAATCATGGCCCTGCACTGGGGCAGTTTGTCCAGTGGTGTGAGGACAACTACCTCGATTTGAATGCTGCCAAAACTAAGGATATGGTGATTGTTTTTTCTGTATCTGTTTCTGTTTTTCAGTATATTGTTCTTATATTGTGGTTTGAGTTCCACTTGTGGACTGTAATGGACTGACACACTGTGTGTGTTTGTGTGTATGTGAGAAGTGAGAACTGCTCTGAGAATGCTGTAAATGAATTGCCCTCTGGGATCAATAAAGTTTTCTGAATCTGAATCTGAGAATAATTATAAAACAGTATTGAGCAAAAATGTATTATTATTATTATTCTCAAACTCTTTATGTTTTCTTAACCATACTCCACTTGTTTCTGTTTCTAGTCTACTTTTTCTACTGTTTCATATTGCTTCCTGTTGTTGCTTCCTGTTGTTGTTGTGTCTTTGAGTGACCAAAAAAGCTTTACCTTGTCCTCCTCAGACGCCCTTCCCACCCCCTGCTGCCCGGGTTCATCTCTCACATGGCCAGAGGGGGGAGTGGTCACTGGGACTCTCCTCTGAGCACTGTGCCCCGTCTGCCAAACCACAGCTCCTGTGACATCGGAGAGCTCACACAGACCGGTAAAGACTCGCTTATGGTTGTGTCCATGATAAATATAACAAGATATTTGGGGATATTTGATGTCAAGCTAAAAGAAATCTGCTTAAAATTACCTTGTCCAATACATGTTGACAGATGTGAAAGGAATGTAAATGTAAATGTATTACTTTACACTCAGGTTTCAAAGATTACAGCAGCAGTTTGTTCCATTCAAATGTATTATCACCTCTTTTTTTATTTATAAAAGTTTATAAAAGAACAGTATTAAAATTTTGCATAGAACATAGAACATTCACAATTGTAATGGCGGTTTAAATAAAAATAAATGGGGAATGAATGGAGAGGACAGGAAGGTTCTGCCTTTTTACCAATAAAGATGTTACCATCAAGTCAGTCAGAATTAACCCAAGGCCAAATGGGAAGTAAGACCATCTCCTAAATACAGTACCATGTGTATATTATACAAAAATAATGTAGATATATTTATTTTGCACCTTATGGCAACTTTTTTCCTCTTTACATTTAAAGAGAGAACAGGCACACATTTTGAAAAATTTTAATTTAAAGTTTGATCATTTAGATTTCTATGTAATGTTTTGTTGTTGTTGTTCAAAAGTATTCTCAGGGTTCTCAAAAGTATAGAAAATCAGATAATAATCTATATTAAAATTAATATTGAAACCAGATGCTCATTTAAATAAGTATTGATACTGCAAAATTTGAGCTTTCTTTAACTGTTTTAATATGTTTTGAAGCTTTTTCAAACCTAGTAGAAGATTTGTTTTTATTAGAAAATTACATTATTACTAAAAAACATTTTTTATTTTCATTGTGCTATCATAACCGGCATCAAGTACTGACTAAATTCCTTAGTATCAAAATAGTTTGACATTTTTATGACAACACTAAGCTAATTATGTATAGTGCTTTAGGTATATTTAATACGTATCTCTTTATCATTCCCCTCCACTTGTTCAGGTGTGGTGCAGCATCTCCGAAACGGCCAGCTCCTTCACGACGCCTACAAGCACCACTCCCTCCTGCCTCCTGATTGGTCGCCTCGGCAGGTGTGGGTGGAGACTACAGGTAAGAGCCGCACCCTGCAGAGCGCCATGGCCTTCCTCTACGGCCTCCTCCCCGATTTCGACTGGACCAAACTCACCGTACGACACCAGTGGAGCACTTTGTTTTGCAGTGGCTCCTGTGACTGTCCCGTGAGGAATAAATATTTAGATGAAGAGCAGAGGAGACAGTATCGCCTACGGGTTGCTAACTCTGAACTGGATAGGACTTATGCTGAAATGGCGAGAACTTTAGGCATACCAACTCGCCAACTCCGCGCTGCCAACCCCATAGACTCCTTATTGTGCCATCTGTGCCATGGTATTCCCTTTCCATGTGTCCCACCAAGCGACGGGGGCATGGGGGGCTGCCTGACAATGGCGCAATTCGCAGTTATCCGAAAGCAGCAGCTCACAGACGAAATAGATCGGAGAAAAGTTGGATTGTATAGGAAGTACGCCGTTTTAGCCATGTATCCGTACTTGAATCGGACTGCGACCAAAATGGAGCGTATTGCAAAAGCGAATGAGATGGGACGACAAATACGACCAGGTGGAGAAGAGGTTTTTTCTTTGTCCTCGGCTCATGATGTTACCATGGCTCCACTGCTCAGAGCTTTAGGATTGGAGCAGGCTAAATTTCCGAGATTTGCAGCCCGAGTGGTTTTCGAACTGTGGAAAAGTCCGGCGGTGATGCTTCCAAAAAAGAAGGGAGCGAAAGGAGGGGAGAAGGTGAAAGATGGTGAGGTTTTTGTGCGCGTCCTTTACAACGGGGAGGACGTGACGTTTCATACCGCGTTTTGTAAATCGCACAGTCGTCACGGTAACCAGCCACTCTGCCCTCTGAGTAACTTCCTGTGGTTCGTGCGCAGAGACATGTTCAGTGTGGTGAATGCTACGTCCTACCAGGAGGCCTGCTACAGGCGCCCGCTCTGATCCAGCAGAGGGCGCAGAGCTGGCTATCCATGGGTTTAAATGATGAACCTATGGACCTGTTGCTATAGCGATTAACAAAATATTATATGATTTGAATGGGGAAAAGTTCATAAACAGATGACATTACAACATCTTAAAATGGGGAAAAGAAGGTGTAACTTTTCTGGTGGAGGGTCTGCTTCCTATTGGTCTGCATAGGGATGTTCCCATTGCCTTGTTCCATACTATAGCTTTAGATGTATTGATCTTGCTTCATTTACAAGTGCAAAGAAAAATTGTGTAAAAAATTGAAAAGCTGTTACTATGAGCCTCTTGTCTCCATAGAGATAGATATGTTTAATGTTATACTTTGGAAGGTGAAGTAATGACATCCTTATGGAGATAAGTTGGAGGCAGAACCTTCCACTGTTCCCTTTTGCCCCTTTTTAATATGCAATTTTTATGAGAATGGATGAATAGGGAGTAATTAATAGTGCTGGGAAAATGCATTAAAATGTTGCAGTTGTAAAATTTTACATTTAACATTTAAGTTTTATGCTGTACTGTGGGACACCAGGCAAACAACATGTCCCTGAAGAAAGGAATATGGAACTTTCAGCTAAAAATATGCCCTTTTAACTGAGACCTACCATTCCATAATATAAAAAATAATGGATATTTTCAGATGAAAACTTGACTATTTATATTCATGACAACTGACAACGCGATACCACTGTGTTGAATTTCACATTCCAGCTAAAATCTACAGTAGAAACTTAGTAAAATGCAGATGTCTCACCTTATCAACATGGGCACAAATTTGAGCATCTAATTTTTATGCACAAATGAACAAGGGATAATGGATTTTGTTGAGAGCATACATTTTATTAGTTATTTATAGACAACCACAAATGTCTACATGACATGGACCAAATCTCTCACACAAGTCTCTCTATGTACTGTGTATGTGGATATTTGGTCATTTCATAACACTTTCCCTTTATTTTTGGATCTACCAGAAATAAGAACTGGCAGGGAAAGACTAGCACAAGCCTCTTGTTAACATGCACTTTTTACAGATTTTACAAATCTTAACCATTCCAGTCCACTAGTTTTAAACTCTTTTTCTTTATGTAGACTTCATTGTAATCTTTAATGTTAATACTACAGGATTTTAATTTGTATATAGTTGTTGAAGGAAAGCTGAATGGCACTTGGCCACTTTATTCTCATATTCCCTTTTTAATGGAACACTTTTATAACGGAACAAAGGGATTTTCTTATGCTTGAAAAACTTTTAATTCAATCTGATTAACTTTCTTGACAAAAGTATGAAAGAGAATTTGTTTCATCAGATTTTGACATTTAAATGAATCTTAATTTCTCATCATGCATGACTGAGAAAGCTGTTTCCTATTGGACATTCTTTTCTGTGGGCTTATATTAAAGAATTAAAGACATGAGGTTTTGATTAGGTTAATTTTGACCAGTCAGACTGGTTCCCCTCAGCATTTCTTGGTTGTCACTAAGATAGATGGACTCACTTAGAATTGCTTGTTTGTCTTAGCATCTGGGATCTTTGCTGTAAAAGTCAAAATCTGATTAAACAAATTGTCTTCCATACAAAAGTACCTCTGGATCAGATGCCTGTTTTGAGATACAAATGTTTATGGTACAATGAACTGACAATTTTTGTATTTAACTTCCTAATTTCATTCCAAGCATTTTTACCAGTGCATTGTGTTGTATGTATATGGTGATCTTGAATGGGATCCTCATCGAAAAGCACACTTCAATAAAATGATTAATTGTCTTCAAATCGTACATTATTTGTTTATGAGAGTTTTCTCAACATCTTGTGTCAAGAAATCAAGTTTACCTTTTGGTGCCATCTAGTGGTAATATTGCAGACTACACCCACAGATGTCACTCTTCAGTTCAGACTTTAAAAATAGAGGTAAATAGAGGTCAAAATAAGACTTGATTAAAAATAGATGCAGCCTTTTCAGTTTCAATACATAGTAACTGTTGAACATTCCACCACAGGCATTTATTTATGAATAACAACTGAACCAATACCATAAAATCCCAATTCCCATTACAACAAATTTTCCTGAATTTCCACCATCAGTGCATCTCTATTTAAAAGAAAATCACAATTCCAAAAGTTCAAACTAAAGCTTACTTGCTGTTCTTTTTGCCAATAGAACATACTGTATAATCTGATGTATTAGTTCAGTATGTATCTAGAAAGGTCAATTGAGTTCTCATTTACCATGACGAACTGGGAAAGTGGGTACAGAGGATGGGTAAAAAAAGAGGATCTTTGCAGGAGAATAAAGATTAGACAGACATGAATCACAATGGAGCTTCGCCTTGACCGCCCTTCCTTGTTTCTGGAAATAAATTTCTCATAGACTTTCCATATTAAGTTGATATTAATGAAGCTGCTTAGCCTCTGTTGTGTCTTCCAACTTTTTAATGTGTGAATTTTTGAAAAGTGAAAAATGAATGGAATATATACAACCAGGAGCAACATGATTAGAAATGTCTTTAAAGGTCAGTTTTGCACAACAGGTCCCCTTTAAGTACAAGCACTGAATAAAACTACAGTGTACCCAGCCCTACCCTTGATGCCTCCCAAAACGGATACTTCCTACAATAAAGCCCTTGACTTTTATTTTGCACTGCTTCACATTTCTAGTGGAGATTTCGCTTTCTGAGCATCGTAAGATCAAAACGAGGTCTGTAACATATCCATATTAAGTTGATATTAATGAAGCTGCTTAGCCTCTGTTGTGTCTTCCAACTTTTTAATGTGTGAATTTTTGAAAAGTGAAAAATGAATGGAATATATACAACCAGGAGCAACATGATTAGAAATGTCTTTAAAGGTCAGTTTTGCACAACAGGTCCCCTTTAAGTACAAGCACTGAATAAAACTACAGTGTACCCAGCCCTACCCTTGATGCCTCCCAAAACGGATACTTCCTACAATAAAGCCCTTGACTTTTATTTTGCACTGCTTCACATTTCTAGTGGAGATTTCGCTTTCTGAGCATCGTAAGATCAAAACGAGGTCTGTAACATATAGGCCAAAACTGTGTAGTGAAGTACTGGCATGTATTTCTTTATAATTTAGGAAAGTAGCAATATTATGAATACCACCAAATGAAAAAAATGATCGGAATGTGTTTAAAATGAATAACTTTTTGGTGCATGTGTTCAGTTACTTCCCAATCTTGCCTATATGACTAAACCTGGTCTAACTGTGGACTTCATTCCACTTCTCTACATGTTATTCTCAGTTTCCCCCACTAGATGGCACTATTACCCCACCTTCTCAACCCTTTTGCAGCCCGTACCACCTGCCGTCATCAGTCATCCACTTCGTCGACAAAGCTGTGGAGCTGAGCACAAAGTCAATAAGTGTATAAATGTTGGAATCTTAAGAGGCGAGTCCAGCCGAGCCCCGAGCCATGTGTCATCGTCCGTACACTCCTAAACACTGACAACATATCAATTCTGCAGCTCATTTTCAGAAGTGGCTCCGCTCCTCGTGCCTCCTTTTCCCTTAAAAATCCTGTAAATCTGGACTGGAATATTGACTAGAAAAATGCAATAACAGAGAACGCGAAATCACATTTGTCGTATAAAGATGTTCCATTTATTTACCCTGGCACAGAGATTTGTCAGTGAATAAAAGCCAGTGGTGCAGCAGGTTTACCGAGCATTTAATTCTCGTCGGTTTTACAGTCAGGAAATTTATTGAAGGAACTATTTCAACTTTTTCAACATTCTCTAGGGTTGTGTTGCTAACTGGTGCACCGCTCTGTCTAAAGATGTGACTCAAATGAGACTTTCTATCTAAAAGAACTGACTTAGCTGGAACTACAATACTTTTTGTGGTGTTGTTTAAACCAATTTTCAATTTTTTTCTTGAGTTTTCAGATAATATCAACTTTTTGGCTGCGTTTCCTCATGTGTGCATTGTGTCACTCTGGTTACTGCTGAACATTACGCCATAGAAATACATGCAGAACATCCCATTGCGATGTCACTGAAAAGTATCAATAACTTCAAATCTTATCTGTGTATCGATGGATTTATAGTAGTAGTCTGGTTGTTATAGTGTTGTGTTTCATTCTTCATTCTGCAGTTATGTTTGACATGAACATGCTGCCTTTGCCTTTGCTGAAAATGATGACATTTTAATTTAAACTATTGAACTTTTCTTCTGGAAGGTTATTGCTGTTATTGTGTTATCTTGGAGTCCACCACCAGTTACAAAATTCTAATTAATTACCAATAAAAAAATGCAAGAACTGAATAAATGCCAATGGATAAATACGAAAAATCTGATTATTTTAATGCCATACTGTGAAACATTCCCTTCAAACCAATAATATCTCCATGGAGGCAAACTGATGGAAGCAGCAAAGTTACATAAGTGCATAAAGCTGCAAAACTATTTCAAAAAAGCTAATGCAAGAACCATATTTTTCTTTACTTCTGTCCTCTGCATTTGACCCATCCTGAAGTGTGTCTGGGTTAAACTTTCCATCATATCTTGAGCTAGTCTTGGTTACCACTTCCTTAGCTCGAAGACTTCACCCCCGATGCATGTTTTGGGAATGTATTGCTGATTTCCGTGGAATTACGTGCGCCATCTCCAGAAAGTTCCACCCTGTACCTTTAAGACAAGTGAAAAGTCTGCGGGATTGAATTCTTATATCGCCCACAAATAAATCTTGTCTGCTGCCTATGGAATCATGCATTTTAAAACAGCCTCGGCCCAGTATAGCACAGACATCTCAGCAGCCGACAGCGCTGTACATGACGGAGGACAGATGATTGACAGCTCGACAGGAGGAGAGGAGGCTGCGGTTTGTGCATATGGGACAATGTAATGAATAGGACTGTCATATAAGAAGAATATGATGTATGTATTCAGTGTGTGGGCTGAGGCTGTGGTTAAGAGTTCAGCATTAAACTTATGGACCCCTTTTCCAAAACCGCAGATTACAGAAATTAAAGTGCAGATTGGATTTCATGAAGAGGTTTTATAAAGAATGGGGACAGTAAACCAGAAAGGTCTGCCACAAGTCCCTCCCAAATAACATTACAGTCACAAGCTACGGTTTTCAGTTCGTCACTCTCGTCTTTTATGTCAAAAACTGAACACCTAAACCGCGCCACGGACGTTCTTATTGATCGCAGGCTCCTGAAAATGTGTTGTTTAAATCCATTCTGTGTTTTTTCTTGAGTTTTGAGACCAACTAAAATCTTTTTGCCAGTGTTTGCATGTGTGGATTGTGTCAGCGTGATAACTGCTGAACATTTTGCCGTAGAAATAGATGCAGAAAACCCCATTGTGACGTCACTGCAAATAATCAATGAATTCACATCTTGATTTTGTGGATTTACAGTGTTGACTCAGTTCAAAATCTAAAAAACTGGATTATTTTCAGAATTTTTTGACATCATCCAAATAAATTCATCAATATTTAGCAGAG
>KN495427.1:0-12502 GCA_000787155.1 Scartelaos histophorus
AAATAAATTGAATTGAATTGAAAACTGTGGTATGATCCCTGATACCTGGTGCCGGTCGCTGCCAGTTTATGCCACCAACGTCTCCAGCTGATGCCAATAACTCATACACATATTCACTTTAAGGTAAGATGAGTCTGTCTTGCACAAGGACACACAGTAGACACTCTAGTCAGAGCTTGAATCCAAACTTTTTACTGTGCTGATATGAGAAAACCACAATCTGAGCTGCGGTCTCCCATGTCTTCATTTTATACATGCAACTCTTACACTATAATGACTATAATTTCAATTAAAATGTAGAAGTCTCAACAGTTACAACGTTTTTTTTTTCAGGCTTTCAAGAGTTAAATCCCTGAAAATATTTCTTTTGGTGTTTTAGTTATAATAGGAGAACTGTTGAACCCTATAAGCAGTTCACCGTCAATGAAACAGTAGCTCAAGGCCACAGCGGCACTACACTGCTCCTTGTTTGTGCTTCTGGTTGTTAACAGTCTGACATTAAGTATTTATATGCAATAGTTACACTCAGATTAGACAGTTTGTGGTTAAAAAAAACAATTCTAAGAAAAAATACATATTTCAATCAATGCCACAATTACATCTGAAGTGTTTGGCTGTGAATTTAGAGACACTTCATCTTTGAATCTTACAAAATTATTCATAATCATAACTCCTTCAATTCTAAACTTTGAAGGGAAATTACGCCTCTAGCCTCGCAATCAAAAACACAAAATATTGTATTTCTACGTCTTATTTATCTATTTATTCAATATATTTAATTTAAGCTGCAAAAAAGGCATAAATGAATATCAAATATGAACTCTATCCAAGCGTTGACCCCATTTCTCCATCCACCACAGTTCAATCTCCCTTTATTGATTAGCATTGAATTGGATATGGCTTAGCACTAATTCGCCTTTTGCACAGCGAATTAATTGTGGTCAAATGGCCGAGTTCTGATGTAAATGCAAAAAGGAAATTGATTTGGCACCATGTTTCATTGTTATTCTTAGGGGCGCACAGGCGATGTTGTTGTTTTGGGGGAAGTGAAAGAAAAAATACGCACAGAGAAAGAGGAGTTGTGACCGCTGTGGACGCTAGGTGTCACCCTTGCGACTTTGAACGCGGCCCCGGTGATGCTGGTGCGGGGAGCAGACAGAGGAGGAGCGCAGAGGCCTGGCTGACGCGTCTGTGTGAATGAGAAGATTTGACAAGAGTGAGCAATATAGCAACATGCAGGCGTGTCCCTGAACGTTACATTTTAACCAAGAGTAGCTTTACTATCACTACCCCCGTTTCCACCTTTGTAAACTCTATTTATTCCCAAAACTGTTAGAATTATATGGCTACGCACATACTAAAAATAGTTAGATGCCATAAAGAAATCTGCTGCTTGTACGTAGGATTTAATAACCAATTAAATCCAAAGTGCGCTGCGCGTAATAGTGTCCTTTCATAACAGCACATAATACTGGCTATCATAAAAAGATGCAGCCTGGGCTACTTATTTTCCTTAATAATAAAACACCCTGTTGTGCTGCCTATTGATCCAGCGGAGAGATGTAAGTTCAGTCACACTCAAGTATTTTAATCGATGGGAGAAACGTTTATAATTGGAAATCGCCTCACCATGGTTGTTGCGCGATAAAAGATAAATAAAGGATGTATTGTGGTGTTTGGACTAGTGCATCAACACGGGGGGGGGTAGGGGACTTGGGAAATATACGCTTCATTCAGAAAGATAAGATCTGCTCCACATATAGGCTGATAAAAATAACAGCCACATGGATAAAACGCAGCGAGTTTGAGACTACGTGGGAATAACTGTAGCATCTCACCCTTGGCTCTAAGAGGGAAATACTTTTTTCTATACTCAAGGGATACAGCAAAGGACTCCCATGGGTGCCCGCCGCGAGAGAGGTGGAGGAAGAGAGAGAGACCCGACTTTTGGGACTCATCTAATATCACCACTTAGTGTTTCAACTTGTAACACAGTAATTGCCCGTCGCCTAGTCTATCTCCAAAAAAAAAGGAGAGGAAGAAGGAGAGAGAACAGAACAGGTAGTTGCTTGCTGTGCTTGGCCCCGCCCACCAGCACTGAGAGCCTCCTGTGTAACCTCTGATTGGCTGAGGGGAATGCGGGTCCAGAGACTGAGCGCTGGGCTTGGAGACGCGCGGCCGCCAGTTTGCGCCAGTGAAGCGAGAGGAGCGCACGTTCGGAGAGAGCCTCAGACGCACACGACACACTGACTGCTGTCTCCTCCTGGATAATAGAGGCTTCTACAGCTGCAGCCTCAACATGGCACGGCTTTAGGCGCAGCGTCTCCTCCCTCTGCGCACACAGCGGATTTCTTTTCCCCCGCTTTGGACTCGTTTTTGGGATATTTTGCAATCTTTTTCAAACTGGGAAATAATTAGACAGACAAGACTCGGGCTGAAAAGCTGATTTGGACTTATGCGATGTGGTGTCATTCCGGTGCTCCCCTGCACTGCTCCTTAACATCTAAGGACTGAATATTTTGTGCATCCAGACAAGTAAGATGTGCAATTACACCCATTCTGTCTTTTGACCACATTGGAGGACTTTATTTCACAATTCTGTGGACTAACACGCTGAAAAGGAATCATATTCTGTGTTAACTATCCGGTGATACTTTAAAGATGAACAGTTTGTGCTGTGAGTCGTGCGTAACGGCCGCCTGACGGGTGCTTCGTGGATTTACACGGCTCTGGCAGAGTATAGTGTGAATCTCCAGCATGTTCCCGGTGCCGCTGCAGTCCACTGGAGGATGTGCTCTGAGAGTGAAGTAGGACACTTGTTAGAATTTCTCATGTTTAACAGTGGACTTTCTGAATGAGATGAGACCGGCGTTCTGTGGTTCTCGTGCGTAATTGTCCACAACCAGAGCGAGAAAAGTCAACAGGTTCAAATCAAAGCGAGAAGATGGAGTTAATACAGTTAATCTTCCTGTTCTTGTTGTTTTGGATCGGAGCCGAGGCGGTGATTAACCTCAAATATGGAATAAACGAGGAGATGAAGCCCGGATCTGTGATTGGGAACGTGACGAAGGACGCACTAAAGCAGGGATTTCAGATTGCACCGCAGCCTCCGTACCTGAGGGTGATTTCTAATTCCGAGCCGCGATGGGTGGAACTGAGCCCGGGCGGAATCCTTACAACCCAAATGAAAATCGACCGGGATGTAGTTTGTCGACAGAACCCAAAGTGCATTATTTCCCTGGAAGTGATGTCAAACTCTATGGAAATCTGCGTCATCAAAGTTGAAATAGAGGATTTGAATGATAACGCACCCAGATTCCCCACTAGCCACATTGACATTGAAATTTCTGAAAACGCCGCCCCTGGTACTCGCTTTCCCCTAGAGGGGGCAAGCGATCCGGACTCAGGTGTCTTCGGAGTGCAGTCCTACTCCATCACTCCCAATGAGCTTTTCGGACTAGAAATCAAGACCAGAGGCGACGGCTCCAAGATTGCAGAGCTTGTCGTGCAGAAATCACTAGATAGGGAAACCCAGTCACATTATACATATGAACTGAGCGCGGAGGATGGAGGGGACCCGCCAAAAATAGGCGCGGTCCAGTTAAACATCAGAGTAATAGACTCCAATGATAACAATCCGGTGTTTGACGAGCCAGTGTACACAGTCAATGTAATGGAGAACTCTCCTGTTAATACTATAGTGATAGACTTGAACGCCACAGATCCGGACGAGGGCACTAATGGAGAGATTGTGTACTCTTTTAACAGCTACGTCACTGAAAAGACAAGGGACGCGTTCAAAATTGACCCGAGAACTGGGGTCATTACTGTCAACGGTGTTTTGGATTATGAAAGCACGCAAATCTACGAAATAGACGTTCAGGCCAAAGATCTGGGTCCCAACTCCATCCCTGCCCACTGCAAAGTCACAGTCAACGTGATGGATATGAACGATAACCCGCCCGTCATCAGCCTCCTGTCACTCAACACGGAGATGGTGGAAGTTAGCGAGAACGCGCAGAGAGGATATGTCATTGCGTTAGTGAGAGTGTCCGATAAGGACTCGGGGGCGAACGGCAAAGTGCAGTGCAGGCTCCAGGGCAATGTTCCGTTCAGGCTGCAAGAATACGAAAGCTTTTCCACTATACTTGTGGACGGCAGGCTTGACAGGGAGCAAAAGGACACGTATAACCTCACGATACAGGCAGAGGACAGCGGTATACCCCCTTTACGCGCCACCAAATCCCTCGTAGTTAAAGTTACCGACGAGAACGACAACCCTCCCCTTTTCTTAAAGCCACACTATCAAGAGATGGTCATGGAGAATAACTTGCCCGGGTCCTGCCTGCTGGAGGTGGCAGCTGAGGACCCGGATTTAGGCATGAATGGCACCGTGTCATACTCCATAGTCCCCGGTGAGATAAAGCACATGGATGTAAACACGTACGTGAGTATTAATCCATCAGGCAGAATATATTCCATGAGATCATTTGACCACGAGTACACCAGGACTTTTGATTTTAAAGTTTTGGCCCGGGACAATGGCAATCCATCACTGTCCAGCAACGCCACCGTGCGCATTGTTGTCCTGGATGTGAACGACAACACCCCCGTCATGACCAACCCCCCTTTGGTCAATGGCACCGCCGAGGTGTCCATCCCCCGGAACGCAGGAGTGGGCTACATGGTGACCCAGGTGAAAGCGGACGACTACGACGAGGGGGAGAACGGGAGACTGACGTACACGATTTCAGAAGGAGACAGGGCTTATTTTGAGATAGATCAGGTGAACGGGGAGGTGAGGTCCACGCGGTTGTTTGGAGAAAGCGCCAAATCCACGTATGAGATCACTGTGGTGGCGAGGGACCACGGGAAGCCCGCCCTCTCCGCGTCGGCCTACATTGTTGTGTACCTTTCCCCGGATTTGAACGCACAGGAGTCTATTGGTTCGGTCAACCTGTCCCTCATCTTCATCATCGCCCTGGGTTCTATAGCGGCCATACTCTTCGTCACCATGATCTTTGTGGCTGTTAAGTGCAAGCGGGACAACAAGGAAATCCGGACGTACAACTGCAGGTACTGACCATGTCTGATGTCAAGTGTGTTAGGGCTGCACAAAAAATACACACACAAACTCTCCATTCTCAAAGCATGGTATGAATACTCATTCCATACTGTTGTTTTTATAGTAAAAGCAATAATTTGTCTGAATAGGGATGGGCTATACTGAAAAAAATAGATTCCAATAACAATATTTAGATGATATAATGACAGAAATGTGCTAAAACATGTCTTAAATGTGTTTGTTGAGGTTTAGGTGTCAGACAAATTTGAAATCACCCACAAAAGTACACACATTTTACTTTATACTACTATTATACTACTATTTTTCATTTATAATCTCCACTTTTTGCTCAAGGTTGTATTACGATCGATTTAGGCCTACTTAATATACAAACCTCAGACATTTTTGCAAACCTCACTCACAATATGATCAGTATTATGATAATCGGCCCACCTCTAGTCAGAAGTGTCCAATAACGGATCAATACGCTCTTACGTGAGATCATTTTGTATCATACAGTGCAGCCCTGTCATTCTTATGTGTTTTGAAGGTGGTGTATGCAAGCATGCGATGCTGAGGCTGCTCTTCTCTATGTGCTTCTGTGATGTAGCATGTACGAAACCACACGATCAAAAGTGGAAATTTGCCTAATCAGATGCGCAGGGGGAGGTTCTTTTGCCATTTGTCTGAAGGGCCCCACTGTTTCACGCTATGGCAATATGAGTGATTGACTGATTTAATCCACAGAATGTAACCAATTGACTCGTAAATACCACCGCCCAAACTGTCATGTCCAATTTGTGGCGGTGGTGGCTGACAATTAATGCCCCCCGACTTCAATATAAACCAGCGGTCGCAGACGTTTTTATGGTTCATGTGCAGCCGGAGCGATTATCTTTGGCCACTGTCGGAGTCCTTTTCTATTGCACGATCATGCGAAATCAAATCAATACCGTGACATGGAATCATTTGGAAGTCGTCATTATGAATGCTCGGAGGTCACCTGATTATTATTTTCCAGGTCGTGCGCGCGGAGCTGCTGTTTAGTTCATCAATCCGAGCATCGACTCTGCCTTTGATTTCCCTACGCCATGTTACAAGTATAAATTTACATATAGATTGGGTTTGAGAATTTAACCTGCAGCTATAATCATATTTGGCTCTAAACATAATTTGGTCAATTTGAAGCAAAGTTACACAGTTTTCCAGCTGCTAGTCATAAGAAGAGGAGCTATGTGGCACTATTGCAACTGTATTGATTAAATGACAGTGGAGATAATATTTATTGATTGGTTTTAATTACAAACACGGTTCAAAATCACATGTTATCATAGGCCTAGAGCAATGCTTAATATGTCCTCATGTGACTCTCTTTTTGAAGCAAATTCCTCAGTATAAACTTGAAAGTTAAAGCTCTAATATGTAACTTTTCTGGTATATGGAGACTGTACGTTGCTCTTTACTTAACTTACCTCAGCTGTAGCGAGGCCTGGGCGATATGGCCAAAAATAAATCTTTTTTTTTTTTGTGCACACATTGGACAATTCTGATTTTTATTATTTTTTTATGGCAGTCAGAGCAGGAACTGACTTAAAAACCTGAATTAATCGAATTTGATCACTTCCCAGCCCCACCTGTAGCTTGGCTCCTTATCTCCATGGAGACAGATCAATTTAATGCCATATTATAGAACATTCCATAGCATCTCCATGGAGACAAGAAGGTAGGTGTGCCCATCTTCAGAAAAGTGTAAAAAAATTGAGAAAATATTTTGAATTTAAACTAAAACAACAAGAAATTTGGAGTGAAATCAACATATTTTAATCATTCAGAATTCTAAAATGACAATCCAACTTAACTAGTCCAAATGAGTGCTTTGTTTGAGGGAGGCTCAGTGTTAACCTGCAGGCCTCAGCTGAAATGAGAAGTGATGTCTCTTATTGGCACAGGCAACAGTAATGGGCACAACAGATTGTGAATGCACACTGCTCACAGCACTTGTGCGAGAGGCCTTCCCTGCTGGGCGCTTTAATCACTCCTGATACAGCCTCCTTCTCAGTTGCCACCTTGAATTTGAACAGCACTTATCTCAAATTCATTGCTTGTCCCTCTGTCTGGCCTGGCTGCCTCTGAAGATTTCTATTCTGCAAGATTTGAATTTTGGGGATGTGCACACTGGCGACTGAATCTAAAAAAATGAAAGCGTCTCTCTAAAAAGACTGTCAAATTTCTCTGTCGTCAAGTTGTTTTAGACCTGGATGACTCAGATTTGCTTTCATTTCGTGTGGTCAGTGCAAGGACTGAACGATACTGAAAAAGAAAGACAGAAGGAAAAAAAGAAAACGTATCTAATGGGGATTTTTCTGACACCCATTGAGATTCGATTGATTCTTCAGTTCTGTTAAAAGCGCACACTGTAAACGCATCCAGGAGATTAAGATTTGACAGAAAACTGAAACATTAATTGCAAAACTAATACGAAACCCATGCATTTCATAACACTACAGGCTTATCATATCTTTGCATTATAAAATTGGGTATTTAGCTGTTTATAAAGAAAATTATGCTACTGATATCATTTGCAGCCTTTTTCCTGTTACATTCAAATTGCTTTTTATTGCAGTTTTGTAAGAATCTTGCTTTGGTTTCCTTTCCTTTACTGTTTTAGTGCTAATATTTAGTTCTAGTTGTCAATTAGATGAGATTTTAGCCCCTGTTTTTGGATTCAGATGTGATTTCCATACTAAGGAAAAGAGATAATAGTAGTTTTAGAACTTTTTTTCGTTTAAATATTCAGGAAAAGTTTTGTCCTTTTTATGTAATCTCTTTTCAGTGTTCAAATCCAGCTTCAACACGAACAGACAACCTCAGTTTAATCACATTCTAACCCTTTTAGCCCCCAGTTTTATTCACTTGTTTTGTTATTTCGTCTTTACAGCGCTCGAAAATCGAAACGTTTTCCGAGGTAGTAGCTGCTTTAAAAAATCTGATAATTGTTTTTTTGTTTTTTACGCCCCAAACATTCGGCGGTTCTAGTTATGAGCGCGGTTTGAAGCGAGGGAAGTACTTTTCATGTTTATGGATTTTAAAGCAAGGATAATAAACCATATGCTCCCCCGCTGTAAGGATAAGAATTTAGTTGGAAGTAACGCTGATGGAACAAACACCACATCGTAAGGAATATGTCTACTGAAGTTAGGCAGTCATCGCTGTAGAGATAGCGGCATCTGTTCACGGGCTCTAGACTTGTAAAAAGTGCAAGTCTGTGCAAAGAATGGTTATTTCCCCCACTCTGAGGACGCTTTGATGGAACATGGCTGCGTTGCTCATTTGCTCCTATTAAACTCAAATGACTTCAGTTCAAGTTTGCAGCGGCGAGCCAAAGCAGCCTAAATGAATTTGAATCTGCAGTTCTCTCTCCATACTGCCAGTGGACTGCGCCTGATAATGAAAGAAAGAAGCCCAAATGGAATTAGTGTGGGTTACTGTACGTGTGCTTTGAATAAAATTGCATAGACCGGTAGCGCTGTGGCCCGCTCACAACGTCGTGTCGTGGCTTTGCCTGTGTGGTCTTAGCATGTTTGCATATTGTGTGCCTTGCCTTTGTGATTTGTTGTTAAGCATGCAAACGCAAAACAAAAGGGATGGAAAAGCTATCTCGGTGTTAACTTTCAAGTGTGCGGTTCTAGCCCTGGACACAACAAAGCAGAAATTATCTTGTACAGTGGGATTTTGTGTCAAGTAGACTTAATCTTGGTCATAACTGTATATTCAGATAAAAAGGAGACATTGTCCTGAAAGAGATGCCAAGATTTTCTTTCTTTATAAAGCTGCAGAAGTAGAAAAAAGTGTAACAATTAGTCTGATTGCATTAATAATAACAAAGCTTCCCTCACTGCTTTTTGTCTGCTTGATTAGAATAAAATTTTCAAACAATTTTGCAAAGAGGCTGTAGTTACATGTTATTCACATTCATTTTCTGTGTTTTTAGCTAATTTTATAGACACAAAACATATAGATCAAAGCAATCAACAGTTAAAAAAGCTTCATTTAAAAGCTACACACAGTATATTACAAAACAATATGCATACTACTATTCTCAGTGTAGTATTATGGTAAATGTACACTGATATACTATAAGCTTCTTACTCATGTGGAGATGTGTATTGTTATGCCCCACACAAGCAAATTAGCCTAACTACATTACTCTTGAGCACAATAAGCGCAGACTAGAGAGACAAAACTGGCTAAGATGGAGTGTCCACGGTGGAACAGTGCCCTTATTGGCATGGCACGCTGGCACCGCTTCTTTTGACTGTACAAACAATAGCCGAAGACAGAGCACTGCTTTATTGAGTCTGTTCAGTTTCTTCTACTTGCGCAGGGTGGCGGAGTACTCCTACGGCAACCAGAAGAAGTCCAGCAAAAAGAAAAAGCTCAACAAGAACGACATCCGCCTGGTGCCGCGCGACGTGGAGGAGACCGACAAGATGAATGTGGTGAGTTGCTCCTCTCTCACCTCCTCCCTCAACTACTTCGACTACCACCAGCAGAGCCTGCCCCTGGGCTGCAGGCGTTCCGAGAGCACCTTCCTAAACGTGGAGAACCAGAACTCCCGGAACGCCGCCCCTAACCACGGCTACCAGCACCCCTTCCCCGGACAAGGTCATCAGCAGCCAGACCTGATCATCAACGGCATGCCCCTGCCCGAGGTGAGACACAACCCGCTTACAATGTTGGGTCACTGCTTTGGGCTGCACCAGACAGCATCCAATATGTAGTGAAAGTGGAACTACCCGATTTTTATAAGCAAACCTGGAGGCTGATGCAATGGATTCTGCTGTAAAGCATTTATGCTGTTTAGTTCTCAAAGTCAGACAAGGTCAATTTGATCTCAAAACACCGTTTATCTACAATTACTGGCAAGAAAAGTTCAACCAACCAATGCAAACTAGTTATTCTCATGGTAGCAATAAGTAATATAATCGGCTACATTTGTGCTAAAAAGTACTGGTTGATTCAAATAGAACATAAATGTGAATGCAAAGAATAAACTACAAGTGCGAGTATTTTTTTAAGGGGTGTCAAACTCAGATTAACAGAGGGGCTAAATTAAAAACCGGGACCAAGTCAAGGGCAAAACTAAATGAAAAATGAAAAATTCCACACACACATAATACATATTTGATAAAGATCTTATTTTATTGACCTTATTTTGGCCTACAATACAGGAATTATGGCAAAACTTAGCCTGTAAGCCTGAGTTTGACATGTCTGGTCTAGCTAAAATAGTCCATATTGTAATTTAGTATATATTTAAAAGACAAAACAGCAAAATATTACTATATATACTATACTATATACTTGTTATTAGGTTCGTCTTGTCTTTCTTTTATCAGCGCTTCCCTTTTTGACGCAAAAACCTGCAAGAACCATTAAATTCTGCTATATTACAGTCTCCATAAAAGCAACATATTATCTTTGGGATTCCTGCACTACAAATCGGGTAGTTCCTCGTCTTAGTAACCACACTAGCGTTTGCAATCCCATCCTCCTCTCACAACTTAGCCCTGCGCGCCCTCGTGAGTGTAGTCAAATGTCTCTGTTTTATTGATGTTGCAGCTAAGCTATTCAAAATGGCATGCGTGACTATTTGTCAGTAGATCTGCGCAGAATCCTTCCAAGGCATTTTAAGGTGGCCTGACACTGAATCTGACCTGTGACTGAGCGAGCACTTTGCCAAGCACAAATCTGGAGGCCTGACAAAATAGATTATTCGGCTTCACTTACTCAGCCGGTGCAATTTTTCACCTTATTTTTTTCCTGTTTGCTTAGCTCCTGCAAAAAAAAAAAAGCGGTCAACTGCGAGGTGTCTGTGTACCTGCCAGATGTATTGACCAGGCTAATCAGCTAGCATTGAGAATCATCATTGCTTAAAGCTTTCTTTGTCCATTTGGCTGTAGTTGTTTTTTCCCTCGCATGGCTATTATGTCATCAGATCACTCATCACATCCCGTGCATGGCTCATACATTTTACATCAATTGGCTATTCAAGCGGAGTTTATTTGCACACCAGCTGATCTTTGGTCTATAGATTTTTGAATGTATAAACTGCTCAATCGGATCCTTTAGACGCTCTCTCGCTTCTCCCTGACCCACTTCTTCATTTCCACAGAGATCACGGCGGACATTTTTGTTTGCACTTATCCGCCCTGTTTACATATCTGCGCATTTTTTGCTTATAAACGCAGTGATTGACGAGTGCGATTTCTGTTGGGAGACGATGGTCAGGCGATGGGGGCCGGGGGGGGGCAGATATGGTCTTAAAACAAGAAACACTAGATGGATATTGACGTATTGACCGGGTGATCCGCAGAGATCCAGGCACCCATGGATCGTGCGGGCTCAGTGAGACCTACTTACAGGCATGCTGATTTACTGGGGCTGTCTGGGATGGCTCCGCTGCTCTTTGAGTGCAAGTGTGTGTGTGTGTGTGTGTGTGTGTGTGTGTGTGTGTGTGTGTGTGTGTGTGTGGATACAGCACAGGTGGAATGGAATGAGCAATGGGGGAGAGAGAGGATGGAGAGAGAGGGAAGGGATGGAGGGAGGGTCCTATGGTTTTATCCGGTCAGTGGAGGATAGGTGAGGTGGGGGTAGTACTTGCAGTGACCCGTGTGCTGTGATTGTGTTTTGCTGGTGGGAAGCACAGCGCAGGTCACCGCCAGTCTCTTCATAGCCAAAAAATATATGAGTCTTATGTCTTGCCTGTTGATGAAGATTGCAGCGCACTTGGGCCAATCTAATATAATTTCTATGTAGGGAGACGCAATATTGTCAAAATTGGCTTATCTCCATCTCTTATAAAGATGTTATGGCAGTACATCAAAATTGTGGTAAAATGTTCCTGTAAATATCTTTAGGCTCAAGCAAAAGTGTTGCTTAACTGTCATTTCAAATGAAACAGAAAACGCACACCAAAGCTCCTGCAAAGGTGCAAATGCAAGGAACAGCAGTCCCAAAGTGAAAAATGCACACTCACATGGCCAATGTCCAAAAGCTCCTTTTATTTTTAAATTACGTTTTGGCAAAAAGCCCTTGTCAGATCATCCTTCTCACTTTGGACCACAGTGTACGTAACTATAATTCCACAAAGTGCAGAAATACACCCTTATATCAGCTTTGTATATTTTTTTTATTGATTTTATAATCAATATTCTAATTTTGCACATCTCCAAAACAGCTATTGTGATTGTGAATACATGTCCCACTTCTATTTCTGTGCCTTAATTTCACCAAGATGCTCCTGATATAGAATTATGATATTAGATTACTCTTCTTTCTGCTCCTTTTCATTCTTTTTTTTGTATTTGGTTCTTATGACACAGATTCTTTTTTATGCTTTATGAATGATTTTTTTTTTTTTTTACATTCAGTAAA
>JACN01082886.1:0-14512 GCA_000787155.1 Scartelaos histophorus
GACAGGGGAGGGGGCGGGGATAGGGAAAGGGGGGGTATACGCAGCCTTGAGGGTCGCCGTGGACACCGGGGGACGAGGTTCTTCGGCGGGTACGGCGACGCTAACCTCTTACTCACCTCTGCTGTCGGCGCCTGCAGGGAGCGCACTTTATGATTTTGATGAAATGGCTGCAAATGCGTCCGTCAGATGGGTCTGGTAGTGATCTCGATTTTTTTCTGTTTTATTTTTTATGTTTTGTTTTGTTTTTATTTAGCGAGAGATAGGGGAGAGCTTGGAGTTTTGGATTTACAGCGGTTTTAAAACAAGCAATATCCCCATCTGAATTATGGAAAGTTGTCTTTGCCGTAGGATGAGAAAAGGGAGCGGTTTAAAAGTGGGTTTCGAGTAGATTTAAATGTTCCAGATTTTTACTGTTTTAAAAACTCGAAAAACAGAAGTCGTTCGTTTGAAACGGTTTGCAGTTATTCCTCACTTACCTTCTGCGTCCAGAGTATCCAAATTATTCACCATGATGAGTTTATATGTGTTTTTCACAACTCTGAGAGAACATTGCTAGTTCATTTGAAATGGTTTGCAGTCGTTTAAAGTTATTGCTCACTTAACTTGCGCATTCACAGTATCCTAATTATTCACCATGATTAGTTTAAAAGTCCGTTTCACAACGCTGAGAGATCCGTGCAAGACCTTGTTTATTTTAAAACGGTTTGCAGTCATTTAAAGTTATTCCTCAATTACCTTATGCGTTCAGAGAATCCTAATTATTCACCGTGATGAGTTCATAAGCAGTTTTCACACATTTCAGAGACCCGAGCTGAGTTTTCCAGCGACGATAAAGCTATCAACAACTAGAATGCTAACTCGCTTGTCCCTATTATCTGACTATAATATGCTTTCTAACAAGATGCAGACATATTTTGACCTCAAAATACAAAACTATAATAGTGTAAGTGTTTCATAAGGTTTACATCTTTACATAAATAATTAACAAATCATAATTCAATTGTAAAGCCCTGTAAATGCATTAGGGATGTAAAGATATCCAAATCTCTTACAATACTTACACTATATGCATCTCACCATACATGATTTATTGCCACGTTTCATGGAGGATAACCAAACTGAATACGCTTTTCTTTGCAAAATGCCTTGACAAGCCTTTGGTTCGGTTATAATCCAAAGATCATTACGTAATTTAAGAACAGTTATTTGTACACGTACTAGTAAACAGCACTGAAACGGAGCAAAGGATCATGGTCGAAGTAGTCTTCTCTCTCTTTTTTTTTTTTTAAAGCTATATTGCTGCACTTTAGCTATTAATTTAAACATAGATTTCAATATATATTGTAATGGCCCACAATATTATTAGTATTTTTGTTTTATTTGCATTATTTTGGAGATGCTACATGATGGACGATGTTTCGGTTACTGTTACATCTTCATAAAACATCAAGTACATGTACATGATTTAATGTGATACATGATTTGCACATTTGCGGGTGCAATGTTGTTGTCTTCTTGTAATAACGCATGAACACAGCAAAAACTAGAAGGATAAAATTTCAGGATAAAATAACAACAGAATTGTTTTAACACAAAAAGTGTTGTTTGAACTATTTGAAAGTTAAATGAGGTTTGAGTTGGGGTTATTTGAGTTGATATGGTTTAATTTAATTCAACTTCTCCTATTGTTCTTCCCTTTAAGTTAATTTGGCAGCTCCCACCAATTCAAACTCCTGTGAGAGAAGACCACTTTGACCCAGTTTTGTACATAATTTCATCCTAAATTAACTAAAATGAAGTGTAAAAATAATACACCTCTCTGTGTTAAGGAGCTAAATCAGGATAACTGCAAAGTGTTATCCGTTAAACAGGAACTTTGGTCCATTGTTACTTAATTAAGATTTCTAAAAATGTTAAATTAACTCTAAAACAGATGGGACTCATAAACCCTGAGAAAATGTTAAAACTGATTCTGTGGGAGTCAATTTTAACATTCCACTTTTTGCTGTGAAGAAATGCTGTTCTTGAATTTCGTTAAAAATAAAGAAAAACTTGGCTGGAGCAACAGTGTAAACGTATAAAACTTGTTCTTTTATTTTTAGTTTAGGTGTTACAAGGAGCAATCAAAGTGTAAAATTCTACAATTGAATACTATTTGTTCATACTTCTACAAGGACCAACTGTGGTATACTGCAGAAGAAAAGGGACTAACCAAAAGTTTGTCAGTTCTCTTCCCGTTAACAGTACGATTCCATCAGAGATCGTGTAACACATTTGGATTGGTGTTTTAATGTAAACAATAAGCAAACTAAAGTACCCCAATATGGCATTAATATGTGAGCATATGGTTCATTTGCATTTGAAAACTCACAGATGTTACGTTGTTTACATCCTCCCCATGGTGATTTTTTGTAGCCCTCAGCAGCTATAGCAGCGTGTTTTACAACAGAGCCTGGTGTCCTGACAAAACTTAAACACTGGGAGTTGCTTTTATAATAGACTTTGGGGGCTAATCAAATTCAGATTTATTAAAAAAAAAGAAGTTTCATTGTATCCATCTTATTTTAACGGTCTTAAAATGGTGAAAAACTGAACAAGGGTTGCAGTGGCCCAAAGTCATTGCTCACTTACAAATGCAATACGAGCATTTTAATTAATTATTCAGTATGTTTTGAAGTACAGTGGTCCTTCATTTATCGTAAGGTTCTAGGTTCTAGAAATAACATGTAATAGGCGAAATCTGCAAAGTACTCAGTTCTATGTTTTACAATTATTATTTATGTTTTAATGCTGTAAAACCCTTCATCACACACTTTAGACACTTTTCACAGACAAGAATTAACATTTTCTCACAATTCTCTCTTGTTTAAACACTCTCTAAGTTCAAATATCTGTAGATTAAAAACGTGCTGTCATCCTTATGTTATTTTCCTCCTTCTTTATGCGTAGGACTGAAGATTAATTGATTCCTTTGATGGCACTCTACAGTCGTGTAACTTCTACTTTCCTTATTATAATAATAATAATAATGGATATGCCACCCACATCACATCAACCCTTTTTTATTTTATTGTGTTATTAATACCTTTTATTTATTTATTTTCTCTCCCAACCAATTATTATGGTATTCATCATCGTGCTGGTAATTCTTGACTTTGTTTATTAGTTTATTTATTTATTCCCAACTTTTCATCTTCGCTGCAGGACCCCATACGTCCTCTGTCTTGCAATTCAACGGAAAAGGGAATAATGGGCTCTGTTCACGCTTGCATCGCAAACCAGAAGGACCTTTGGAAAGAAGCGATTACCGTATTTTTCTGGTTATATGGCAAAATATCAAATAATATGTCAGTTGTGTCATTGTCCACACATAAGGTGCATCGGATTATAACGCGCAATAAGAGAAACAAAACGCGTGTCGGATAAATGGAACTTTATTAAAGTAATTTACAATAACTCTCAGTTGTAGCTAACACAAAAATACAAGTTTAACAGTTGGTGATTTGGGCATCAAACATGCCCGGATCCCTCTCAACATTGTTCAGTTTTAACACTAAAATACAAAACCTGAAATCTGCATGGTGCATGTCTCTTAACAGGTGCATTTTGGGTCCTTGTACAGCACACGGCAGAACTACCGGTATGTTGCACAGTCGCCCTATATGTGGCCAACATATTACTCCTCCTGACTCGCCCACTAATACCTTATTAGACTAATGTGGACAACATCAAATCGGTTGGAGGTTAAACACAACCAAAGGTCACACATAAGGCCACTGGATTATAAGGCCACTGTGGATTTTTGAGAAAATGTCATGATTTTAGATGCACCTTATAGTCCGAAAAATAAGGTACAACTTCCGGTGTAGTTGCCAACATTACGCTCACCTACGATATGTACAGTTGTAATTGTTGATTTAGCCAAATATAACGGAAGGCTGCAATGACATGTAGATTAAGAAAACTCTGCAATTTTCTAATTTTTACTCAGTTTTGTCAGACTTACTATCGCAAACAGATACAACAAAGAGATACAACAAACATGGCTGTGTGTCGTCAGCAGTTGCGTGTCTGGATGAGGGATCACAACACATCGTATTATATAATAACAATATTAAAACAACATAAAAAGTGCATAAAAAGAGCCTGCTGGAAGTTGTAATCATTCCAAATATCTTCCTGGTTTGTGATGTAAACGTGAATAGAGCCCATTCTAAGCTATACTCACACTATCTGGCAGAGAAATAAGGGAAAGGAATAAATAAAAATGTAAATAATAAAGGTGCAATGAAAGAAAAAAAACTCTCACACACTGGCCAAGTTTACATGATGATTTTCATTCTGAATTAAATTATTCTGAATTAATTAGATCGGATTTAAATGATTCTTCTTCTAGTTTAAATAATAATTCTGAATTAAGGTTAAATCGCCTTTATTTAATTTCGTTCAACATCTCAGGAAGGTTCTGAGTGGACAGAGACATGAACATATTTACATCTACAGAAGAAAACACACAATCAGCTGCTACTGGCGTTTTACTTTTTCTTTCCATCTGCTTCTGGCGTTTTTCTTTCTGCTTTTGCTGTTTTTTGCTGCCATCCGCTCTTTTCATTCTCTGTAGTTCTTACTGCGTCTTATTAGAAATATAGTTTCAGTTTGAGACCAGAGTTTGCTCCGGGCTCCTTTCTGCAGAGCGTCATTGTGTCAGAAGGTCGACCCAACGAGCGCTGAATGACCGGAATTATTTTTAAGCAGAATAAACGTTCACAGAATCAATTAAATTGGTTTTAACATTGGAATAAACCACCCACTTAAACCAGGATAAAGTTCAATTTTGAATAAGTTTAATTTTGAATAATCATTAGGAGTTAAGCGTTTACATGGTCATTTTTAAAGTGGAATTAATTTTTATTCTGAATTTTTTATGAGATTTAAAGCTTTCATGTAAACAGGGCAATTGTCTGGTCATACCTTGAAACCTTCCCATGTGCACTCTCTATCCTGTCAAGTCCAAATGTCTAATGTCTTACTGTTTGTACTGTCTCTAATATCACAGTAAAATAATAAGTCAGTCAGGCCTCTTGAGTTGACCTATATTTGTATTTAACTTAAAAGCAAAGTACTTGAGCTGTGAAGTCTCCAGAGTCTGACGAGGACCCTCATGTCTCTCTCCACTGTCACATTCTGAAAATATACCTGCTGTACTGTTATATTACTATAGACATATCTGTTTTTACTCTCGTTAGCATAAAGCTATATATATGTGTGTCGTCTCTTGTTGCACTTCACACGTTAGAGTGTGAAGTGGAACATCCTGATCAGTGAACTTTTAAGTGTCTATTCACCTGACTCTGGTGTCATTTCTTAATTAGTTATTTAACATCAACCAGCAACTGATATCATGCTAACAGCACACGACGAGCTTCTAACGACGAGCCATATCCTACTGCTGCCACCAATGGTCGTGAATTATTTTTGTCGAAAAAAAAACCCCAAAATACCATACTATGATTATAGTGTTGGTGATTTTCTTTACAACAGTAAAAAAAAAAAAAATTAAATGGATATATTTACGGTCTCTAGCAGTCTTTAAATAGCTGCAGTGCACACAACTCTTCTCCTCAACACACACCGCCTCTGTTCTGTGAAGATGGGTGCTCTCTTTATAGTACAAGGCTCCTCCCCTAAATCAATTAACAATAAAAGAAAACAGCTTTTTCTCTGCAAAAAGAAAGATGCATTCCCCCTTTTAATACTGAAAAATCATTACCATAAAAATACCCTAACAATAATCTCTAAGCACTGATAGAAAGGAAAAAAAAATCATTACAAAAATGGAAAGTCACGTGACGTTACTTGTGACGTCACACACTACTCACTACTCATCACATTCTTGAACAATAAAGCTTGATTAATGAATCACTTACACAGCACGCAGCACTTTTATTTTGACCTCAAAAACGGCTGACACGATACTAATATATCAGGGCAAGACAATTCAGGTACACTCAGAAAATGCAGCTGAACAGTTTGGTGATACAGAGTTCCCGCAGTCATGGAAATCCTGGAAAAGTCGTGGAATTTCAGTATCTCTTTCTCACAGCTGCAGCGTTCTGTTACATTCTCATTAGGCTATGATGATTTATTTTCCTGATTATTTTCACATGACCCTCCCAACTGGACTAACAAATGTTAAAAACTGCAAAACAATACACAACAAGAGCAATCTGAGATTTCTGATCTCCGTCAAGGGATGGCGTGGAGCCAGAATCCAGATCTGGGTCCGGATCATCACCAAAATTGTACCTAGTCGTCCCTGCGCCAAGATCTACCTCTGATGACAATTTCATGAAGATCTGGCCAGTAGTTTCTGAGAAATCTCACTAAGATTGTATATCCAGATCCAGATTTCAGGTCTGGAACCGGATCATCACCAAAATTTTATGGAGTCGTCCTTGGGTCAAAATCTACCTCTGGTAAAAATTTCATGAAGATCCGTCCAGTAAAAATAAATGAATAAATAAACCGACTCGATCGCATAATCTCCTCGGCGGAGATAATAAGGTATTTTTTAAGAGATGGCAATAAATGCATAGATAGTATTTTTGAATGAAAAAACAAAACAAAAAAACTATAATACCATAATGTCATGTGAGTGGAAAGGGTTCACATTTCATATTTGGCCAAGTTAAGGTGCTTAATCTATGCATGTAAGTGCCATAAAGTCATGGAAAATTAATTTTATAAGCTGCTCAATTTATACATGTAGGTGCCATAAAGTCATGGAAAATTAATTTTAGGTCATCAAAAGTCATGGAAAAGTATTGAAATTTTGTCAGTGAAAAAGATTGGGAACCTTTGTGATAGTGGTCCAAGGCTGCTGTTTGAGAATGCACTGACACCTCCCTGACAGTGGAGATAGTTCATATGATGGATGGAGCTATTGGCTGGATTGATTTTTACATTGATAGCGCTGATGCTGCTACTGCTATCGGAATGATGTCAATACTTGCACTTCTGAAGCCTAACGTTTGTCTTCTCACTGTCTCACATATGGGATGGTGGTGATCATTCGGCTGTTTTAAATCAGAGAATCAAGAGTTTTTCCAGGACACAGCTGTAGTCTGATGCAGTATTCTAGTAATTTTGTGTGTTTGAGCGTGAACCTACACAAAACAACGTTGCTTTGGTCAAATACACACAGCAGTTGTAGTTGGTAACAGGCAAGTAACTCACTAAAAGTATCTGCACATAGTGTAAACCCAGTGTAAGGTTGAAAAAAGACAGATCCAGTCCATTTTATTTCCATAGCACATTTCACATAAACAAAGACTGTGTCCAAAGTGCTGCACATAGAGAAATAAAACATCTAAAACTGAATACATTAAAAATATAATCAAAACAAACATTGTTGTCTGCATGTAAGTAGCATTTTATTCTCTGCAAAATGGGAAGTTTGCAATTAGCATGCTAGTTATTGGCTTTACCGTCACCGTGTGCATAGATTGTATATACGATGGGCAAATGGGCAATACATTTAAACTTCTGCAAACAGTTTTAAATGAACTAGCTCTTAAAATTAGTCAACTAAATCTAACTAAGCATTTTTTAATCCATTATGTTATTAGAAATATGACTTTCAGTGAATTTCCTGAATAAAATCAAGACCAGGAAAGAAAAGTCCATTTTACCTCTTTCCTCCAAACCACAGCGGACTGGCTGACAAACACAGAGCTGGACTTTCGCTGTTTGAAACAAATTACTCTTCATTTGATTAATTGCACAGGACTAATTAAACACCATATTGTTTACTGTTCAGATCAATGGTAAAACTACATTCTTTGCTGTGTGACTGATGGTAGCTGGAAAGACTCTAGGCACAAAATGGACACCGCAGATCCATTAACTTGCCCCGGGTCAACTGTGACTGCTTGTTTACCTTGGTTAGAAAAAGGATCTATAGTATTCAATGGAGACAAGCAAGAGGCAGAACCCGATCAAAAAGTGACATACTGTGCCTTTAAAGGGATAGTTTGGGTTTTTTGACAAGGCTTTATATTTGTGACCCCAGTCAACTTGCCGGACTACTTTCATCAGCACTAAAACCGGGCAAGAACTCGGCTCACAGGACGCTGTTGGGGGTAAGTCAGTGTTTATGCACCACACTGTGACAGGGATGACATACAGATTCATGACTGTTACGGGCCCAAGCCTCAAGTTTGGGTTTTTGTGTATTTTTGTGTGTTTTGGTGTGTTTTGCTGCCATTTTGTTCCTGCTACCAGAGCCCTGGTCCCTGATTGGTGGAGCACCTCTACACCTGGCCCCACCTCCAGCCTCCTCCCCATATTTAAGAAGATCTGCAGCACCTGTTCAGGGCCAATGTGTCTGCTGTTTGTGTAGTCACTCTGTTTGTGTGCTAGTACGTAACTTTGTACTGAGACATTTTTGTACTGAGACATTTTTTTGTTAAGTCTGTTCCATTTTCTGCTTTTTGATTTGGTCACTCGATTCTGTTTGTGGGTTTGTGGTTTTCTTTGGGACACTCAAGTTTTTGGTTTATTTTTGTGTCCCGTAGTTTAATCACTAGCTTTGTAAACTCACGTGACCTGTTTTCAGCAGAAAATGTATTAAATGAATTGATTTGAAAACTTATTTTATGTTAATTGTTATTTTACCCCTTAACTTGGTTTATTTTCTGTACATATTTTGTTGTGTTTTGTTAATTATAACCTTTTACATTTAACACAATTAAACGTGACTTAATTTATTCTTTTCCACCTTGGTTTACAATGTCAATGTCAAAAACCCAAACTATCCCTTTAAGCAACAGCGCTGTCGTATTTTCACTATACAAAAATGTCAAACTCCGTCTCAATTCTAATGAATAGACCCAATTCTGACACCACAGTGACAATAAAAACAATAAAATGAGAGTTTCAACATTAAATTCTAGTACTTTGTTTTATATTTCCCATTTGGTGTTATATCTGTGTACTCCCTCAGTGCCCAGCTTGGTTTCATAGTATCCATGCTCTTATTCCAACACTATTTTTAATATAAATACCAGCTCAAATGAGTATCTAGTTTGGATACTGGTTTTTGTATTGATAAGCATTAGACTGTCTACACTTTTAACAGTCCTACAGCATTGTAATTAGTTGCTGTAGACGCAAGTAATTGTGTTAATCTCAACTGAGACGAATAAAGAGATTACTAAATGGCGTAATTCATTATAGACCTTTTTAATCGATAAAGTTAACAATATTATCTAAACGATCTAATACCCTTCTCCACCCTTACAATTAACTCCCAATATTAATTGACAATATAATGTAATCCGCATCGTAATATCACTTTAAACTCATTTGGACTCATTGCGTAAACATTACACCTTAACAGTTATTAATAAAATAAAAACGCTCCCTTTTATCATTTCATTAAGACATATAAAAGGTATAGAATCTGAAAACTGGTTCACAAAATAGGTATAGATACAATACCGATTCTGATACAACAATGATACTAAATAACACACTTCAGAATGTGATTTTTCAACATTAAATTGCAGTAATTTCTTCTATTTTCATATAGTTTTATCTGTATAATCCTCAGTAGTCCAAATAGGTAGTGGTCCAGGTCTAGTCCAGGTCTAAATCAGGTCCATGGGCAGGTCTATGTGCTCTTACACTTGTTCTAATGCGTCTCAAGGTCATTCTAAAGACATTCTTGCTCAAATGAGTACTTAGTTTCGATATTCACTTTAGCATCGGATCGGTTTTACTACCAGATTTTTCATACTTTTAACAGCCCTACTGCCTTGTAATTAGTCGTTTAAAAAGCAAACACCTATGCTTCAAAATAAAATAAAGATTTGTGTAATTTAAAATGAGACAAAAACAAAAGAGATTTCTAAATGGCGTAATTAATTATAGACCTTGGAATCGATTGGAATTAATGCTACATGGCCTATATTAAAGTGAGGGTTAGGTTTGAGCTTTAATTCATAGTTAAAATGTTGTTAGCGCCTCAAAAACATCTGGAGTTGTGTTTTAGTTTCATTCATACCCGTTATTATTAGTCTGTCTACGTCTCCAAAGCTCAAAAGGCTCTGTTCCACCTTGTGATGTCAGGAAGTTACCTTTTAGATCAGTTCAAATCGGCATGATATAACCCCAAATGATTCTAATGGAGGTTTATGGGTTTTAAAAACACAGTGGAGCCCTTGTATTAGTACCGCTTGATGACATCACGAGTGTTTTCTGTTTGAGAGAAGAACTTATCCTAAATACGCTTGGTTTGTGCGTTAAACATGTGAACGAAAGTGTGTTTTGGATGAAGAAACGCAACAATACTCGCAAAATAGCGTAATACGGGCTTTTTAATTGACAATATTATGTAAAATGCGTTGTAGTACCGCTTTAAACCCCGACCCGGGCAAAAGTGCCGCGTGGACTCATCGTGTAAACATTAAACTTTAACGGGTAATTACTAAATTGAAGAGCTCCCTTTTACCGTTTCATTAAAAAGCCATTACGGCGAATATAGGAGGCGAAACATTGGCGTTGGTGTTAATTTCCATTGGGATTTAAAGACAATTTGAGGCACTGCGGGGAGGCCTCCGCTCAGCTCGCTCCGCTAAAGGTCGATGTGGAACAGGCGGCGGAGAAAGAGGTATCCGACTCGCGAAGATTAAGACGACGCTATTGATAAAAGGCCATTGGCAACACAAACCGGCCACTGGGAAACGGGAAACAGTTTTACACACTGAGGACTCTTTCGGAGCGACCACAAAGACGCACACAAGGGAGGACGGGTTTTAATTATAGCAAACAATGCGAAGGAGGGGGTTGGATTGTCTACAGGACGGGTATCGGGGTTGCTTATCTGAAAAACTGTCCTTGGTGTTGTAAAGGTGAGAGCTGGAGGTGTGTGTAAGACTACGTGTGTGTGTGTGTGTAACATTTTTTTGGGATGCGTTGGTTGAAAAGGTTCAGAACTTTTAGTAACAAGAAATTTTATGTTACGGGATGAATCCAGTTTGTGGCACTATCTGGTTCTTCAGATTTGTCAATGCAAACACTAAACTTTCATATTTGGTGCAGAAGTTTGCTCAGAACACACCAGAATGGTAAATTATTCAAATCAATGCATGTTTGAATCCATTAACTCAAATGGAATGTTTTTCAAAGCCCACCTGGCAGTACCTGAAGGCACAAGAGAGTTTCCCTGCACGCTGGTTGAAAAGCAAAGGTTTAGTTTAGGAAGCACAGTTTAGTTTCTGGTAAACATCCTTAAAAGTTACCTTCCAGAACAAACTGAATTTCTGCTTATATTTGAGCACTCACAAACTCACAACTGTCCTTTTGTTCTCTTTGTTCTGCTCGTGCTTTTTGGCCTGGTCACCACTGAGAAACTGAACAGGAAACTGAACCAACCACAGAGCAGCGTCGTGGTTCAGGCTAAGCCAAGAGCACCAAACAAATCAAAACAAACATGGGGATGCTGATGGACTTCAGCTTATTTAAGTAGAAATGTGTTTGTGAAAAATGTAAAGACGGAAGCACTTGTGCGTGTGTTAAATAAGTGTGTTTATATATAAGATATAAGTTATTTTATACAAGTTATTTTGTTTTTATATATGTATTTATTTTTGCAGTCTTGATGTCTTGCCTGGATGCTGTGCCTGTGTCAGAGCTCTGTGTACATGTCAGTCTGCCTTCTGCTGTCCATGTTAGCCCTACAGGGACAGAGCTTTTCATACAAGTGTAGAAAAGTTTGATCTGACCCATAACCAGAGCCTGACCTGAACACACAGGGTGTGTCCTGGTCTTTTTTCTCTCATCCAGTCATTTTGAAGAGGATGACACACTTTAGGCTTGAGTTGTAAACAGTCTCATATACATGAGCAGATTTTGTACATTTTCATCTCTGCACTAAACTGTAGAGCAGCGGGAGGTAAGTGTGTGGGAGGGCATCCAGGCAGAGTCTGTGGGCTTCAGCACAGGAGCTGTTCAGACTTGAGTCAGAATGAAAGAACATCCTGTGCGACACATTCAAGGTCGACTGTGAATCAGGAAACACAGGCTTAGTTGGTAGAACATTTGTCCACTGATCTGAAGGTTAATGGTTCAAATCCTGCTTTCGACATTAACATCATTGGTAGAGTGGTTAACTGAGCCACAGGCTAGCAGCTAGCTCCCGCAGATGAATACTCTTGTTGTGTCCTTGGGCAAGACGCTTCACCCTGCCCTCAGTGTCTGTATACACTTGTGTGTGTGAATGGGTGAGTGGATCCTTGTTGTAAAGTACTTTAAGAGCCTTGAAGGTGTAAAAGTCTGTTTCATTAGTCACTGGTCACATCTTTATACGGCACTTTTCCAAGTGTGTAGATGCTCCTGAGCTTCACTTACTGTCTCACTCACTGTCTCACTCACTGTCTCACTTACTCTGTGCACATTCTGGTTGTGACCGTAGACCCTGGTCCCAGGGTCCCACTTTTTGTGCTGGTAATTCTGATTTACAGATGAAGAACTGTTTGTTGTGTGTCCAGGGAGTACATTTAAATGTAGAATACCACTGCAAATAAATACATTTTCCAGGTAACTTGAGTGGATGTATTATTTTTTGTTAAGTCTTCAAAGGTGCACGCCGCTTAATGCCCAGAACATGTACCTCTGCACCCTTTGAACTGCTCAGACTGATTCAGAGTCCTATAACAATCGTATAAATTAAACTTTTCTCTGCCTTTTGGATGTATTGCTGTGATATGAATTAATTTGAAGTGTCTAAAGTTGAACTGCTCAAAGCTTAGCCGGATTAGCACAGATCCATAGGTGCAATTGCTTGACTTTCCCATCCCACAAGGATTTAAGAGAATATGGAGCATTTTGCATTCAGAACGGATGGCAATTTAAATCTACCAAGACTAAAAAGCACTTATGAAGTTCCAAACTAACTACTGAGGTCTCATTTTTATGGGTTTTCAAATAAGAATACAACATGAATTATTTCCACCCGCTTACTTAAGTAGTTCTAAAAGTAGATCATGATTAGAACTTTGAATTGAGACCACTGGAAATACCACGCACCACAGTTGTGTCCTTAGGCAAGACACTTCACTCCACACTCAATCACACCCACTTTCTTATTAGGTGATATGGGTGAATAAAGAATGCATGGCAAAACAGAGTGTCTTGAAAGTCAATGTATAAATCTAGTGATTTATTAAAAATGAATTGATATGAGAGACAGTTTTACCCAATCAGAGGGGAATGAGAACCATGTGGAAACAACTACCTGTCACTATTCCTGACAGTTGTTTCTTGGTCATGGTTTAACAATGGGGTGAGAGATCATGGTCAAGGTTTGTTTTATATAGCACATTTTTAAAGTACTAGTGTAAAAGTACTAGTATAAAAGAGGTGGGTGGAGTTTAATGAGAACCATGTGGAAATAATGACCAATGACTGGCTTGGATAGTGTTTTTCTTGTTAGGACTTGCGAAATGTAGGATCCCAAAGCAGACTCAAAGCAAGTTTCAAAAATTTATTTAACAAAATAAGTCTCCAAGTAGACTTGAAAATAGTTTCTCAAAAGGTTACAAAGCTTGGCTTGGCTTGGTCCTAAGGTGGGCTCCAAGTAGGCGAAGAGACATGAATAGATGTAACAATCCGGCGGTGAGTGGACCAGAGACAGGAGACTATAAACTACAATCCGGCTGAGTGGACCAGAGACAGGAGACTATAAACTGCACTGATGATGGGATATGGGACAGCTGTGCCTGCTTGGAGACCACACCCAACAGGAGCCAAGCCTGCAACGCAAAAACATAAACACAAGATGGTGCCAAAAACAAGATCGTAACATTTCTGTCATGGTTAAACCACAAATACACTTTTAATATTAGTTTCATCCAAGTTCCATTTATTTTACGAGAGGAAACTACGGCTTTTTGAAAGGAGACAGTTAGTAGATGTGAGAAAAATTTAGAAAATTTTATGAGAAAAGACCATTTCATCCAGGTTAATATCTCACATCAAAAAGGTCAAGGGTTGGATTTCCTTTCTTCTTTCTTAAATCAGATTTATTCAAATTTTACCTCAAAGTGAGCTTAATTTAAATTTTTGGCAATACTAAAAAATACTCAAATACTAAATAAGATCTCTCTACCAAATCAATTAATCCAGTTCCATCTATGGTTGTGATTCGTGCCGCAAAAATGGTCTATTGTGAAAAACTTGTAACTTTTAATCTTTCTAAGACATTTTACTTAAGATATTTCCTATTCACCTGCAAGCACCATTTTAAGGACCTTTGACCGTTTCAAAATAGGGTTGCACCAGTCCAGGTTTTTCAGTACTGATAAACCCATCATTTCAATATTGTAAGTATCTGCCGATATCCAATATGAAACCATACCAGTGTAGGAAATGAAAATGGCTTTTTAATTCGCTCAAAATCCAGTTAACTTAAGACTGATCTGATTATAATATGTAAGTGTAAGTCGAGAAG
>JACN01092408.1:0-10377 GCA_000787155.1 Scartelaos histophorus
CTGTCCCCGTGAGATGATTACAGTGCTTTGATAAAATGCAGCGCCGCTATAATTACATTCGTTTTAATGGGCAATTATGAGCACGGAGAAGCGCTGGTCGTTTCCGTGTTAAATGCAGTCATTAACATTTAGATAGAAATGTTAAACTGTGATTCACATGTGCGGATGAGACAGACGGAGCTGCTGCAGTGTTTTCTCTGCAGTTTTTCCAGAGTTGCCAAGTTTGCTTCATTAGAGCGACTTTGGGATTCTGTTTGTGGGAAATTGTCTTTTAACTACTGCACATTGCATCAGGTTTGTGAAGCTGTAGCGTGTTGTTTTGCATCATACTTTTGTCTACTTCTGGGTAATTGTCGTGTGGGAGTTTGGGTGACGCAGGGTTGTGGGCGGAGCATTGGACAAACACGAGAGATCACTAGATTACTCAAACATGCATGCATTAAAGACATGTTTTTGATTTAGGTACAACGCTATGACCTGGGAGAAAGCTCCAAAACGTTGAATTTGCGTAATACACATGTCTGAAACCCCCTCCCTGACAGAAACACCTCCTCTTTACGCCAAAAACTGGTGCTCCAATGCTGCCACTCTTACCTTTTATTATCATAACTGCAACGCCATTCAGAGTTATAATAAAGTTGTTGTGTCAGAGTAATGTATGTGTGCAAAATATTAATGATTTATGTTTACTTTTTCAATGAAGTAGTTTATCCTAGAAAATAAGTTCTCTCCTCATCGCTGCACAGGACTTGTAAATACAACTAACGAACGACTAATACAACGAGCAGCAGCAAACGGACTTTTTCTCCGCATTGAAAATCACGTTTCTGATACAGGATATCGCATTCGTGTTTGTCAAGCTCTTGGAAATAAAGTACGTTTCCCAATGAGCAGAAGTTTCCTGTCCAGAAGTAATTTAGCTCCAGCGCGTCAGTCTTTAGACCCTCGTCTGCTTCAGTGACGCCATCGCTGGAATGAATCTCCTAGAATCACCTTTGTTTGGCTTCAGAGGCTTCTTTTGCGGCGAACTGGTTGTGGATTCTTCAACAAACTTTGTGCAAACTGCGAGGAAGCTCCAGCTGGAAAAAGCCGCTAAGAGCCGCTGCATTGGTTTAGTAAACTGGAGTGTGTGAGGGGCGAATGTAAACCACATAATCTACGCTAGAGGCGTAGAGAGTTTGTACCACAGATAACGAAGTAGCCTCATTATCTATTGGCTGACGTTTATCTGGCCTCACCACGTCCACAGGTGATGCATTTTAATTTATTTTGGATCATCATAATTACGAGGCTGGTGAATGTCTATAATGCTATTTTGAACTTTCAATGACAAACATAAAACAACCAAAAAAAATCCTCCAGACAACCTTTAATGTTTTACAGCTTATTGATATATAAATAAAAATGTGTACATCTCATTGCTTCAGCTGTGACTTTTAACTAGCTGCATCTCTTTGGAGTTTGGAGTTTCTTTTGACCATGACAAAACCAACAATATCTAAATAAGGATTTTTACGATTCTCTAATTTTGACATAATTTGATGGGATTATAACTGCTGTACAGTAAATATAAATGATGGTTTTACACAAATCAAAAAGCAATTTGCAAATAAAGTTGACAAATATTGAATACAATGAAACCCAGGCAAGTCGCATGAGGAAAAGTATTGTTAAGAGGACTTTTTTTAAATGGCCAAGTTGAAAAAAAAATTGAAATTTGCAGGAGCACTAGGAGAATTCTGTCCAAAAGTTCAACACAATTTACCCAAGATAAAGATACTTTACACAAGATTTTTTTACACAAGAAGTTTAGAGGAGTTTTGCTTGGTAACAGTTATGGAATTGCCTCGTGTGATGAGACGATGTCCAACCTGGAACTCAAATTTTAAACCTAAAAAAAAGATCGAAATTTGGAAAACAAGTGTAATTTCTGCAAGTTTTTTTTTTTTTTTGCAGAAATCTTAACTGTGTTTCTCTAAAATGAGTCTAACCTGTCAAAGGCGTTTTATTTTATTTTATTTTCAGCCCAAAAAACAAGTGAAAATCTGCTGCTTGTTACGGCGACTGTCTCTATGCAGGGGGTGAGCCTATCAGTTCTGCAGTTTTGAACACAAACTCTTTAATTGTCGTGTTTCAATTAAGAAGTTTTTTTTTCAACATCACTTCTGAGGTCTAAAGAAACAGAGTTCTACGAAATCATAGAGTAAAAGCAGCAAGCAAGAGGCACATGTAATGACAAAGACTTTTTTGAGCTTTTATGCATGTTTCACTGTCTGTACTGACATCAGAAGGTGGAACAGTGTGTTTTCTATTTGGAAGAAGAACAAGACAAAGAAGATGAAGAGGATGAAGAAGAAAAGAAGAACAACAAGAACAAGAAGAAAAGGAGAACAAGATGAAGAAGAAAAGAACAAGATGAAGAAAAGAAGAACAAGATGAAGAACAAGATGAAGAAGAAAAGAAGAAGAACAAGATGACGAAGAAAAGAAGAACTAGATGAAGAAGAAGAGAACAAGATGAAGAAAAGAAGAACAACAAGAACAAGAAGAAAAGGAGAACAAGATGAAGAAGAAGAGAAGAACTAGATGAAGAAGAACAAGAACAGGAAGAACAAGAACAAAAAGAACAAGAACAACTCATGTTTCAGTGTCTGTACTGACATCAGAAGGTGGAACAGTGTTTTCCATTTGAAAGAAGTTTAAATATGTAGAGTTTGTGTGAATGATTAGGAAAATAACTTTATAACAGACCAGAGTATGTCATTGGAATGTTCCTCAGTATGACTTTACACAGCTCCATCTTACATTTATTCAATTACATGTGGATTTATAGCTCAAAAATACCAAGAAAAATAGACTTCTGACTGTGAGCGGGGTCGCCTCTCCACAGATCTGGCCTCTAACTTAATCTGTTCTGGTCTTCATGAAGATAGAAAGATTTAATGCCACGCTGTGAGACATTCCATAACATCTCCATGGAGAAAAGCTTTGACATTGCACCTTTAAGGCTGGTTTACTCAGAAACAGAGTCACGCTCTTCTCCTCCTTTTCCTGCTGTTTAAATCTCCTCAGGTTTCTCTCTCTCTCTTCTCTCTTGGTCTCATTTAATGCTGCTTCAGACAACACTTCACATTATTGGCTGTTTTTTTAAAGTAGACCTGACCACACAGACAGGCTCACGTACTGGACCATTACCGACGTTTCCTCCTCTGAAGACCTCTGCCCGTCTGCTCCAGCTCACAGCAGCACAGGGACCTGCTCCACCCGAGTACAGCGGCCCCTCATTTATAGGTTTTAAAGCTGTAAAACCCCTCATCACACACTTAATTCCTGTCTGAGAAAAGTGTATAAACATTTTCTCACATTTCTCTCTTGTTTAAACACTCTCAAAGTTCAAACCTTTGTAGATTAAATAAGTAAAAACTTGTTAAAACTTTTTATGTAACAGACCGAAGATTAAGTTGTTGCTTCAGCAGGTCCAGAAGTCCAACTTTTTGTCTAGTGGTTAGATCTTCCTCTGCCTTTTGGGCGCAACTGCTGGTGCCTTTGTCGGTGCAGAACGTTTCGTCAACTTTGTGGGTTTTGTCGGGGAGAAAACTTGCAAACATCCAGCTCTTCAGAGTCCCCCAGAACATAATGTGCAGGTTCTCCTCTAGCCAATCAGGACGCAGACCACAATGTGCAGGTTCTCCTTTAGCCAATGAGGACGCAGAACACGTTGTGCAGGTTCTCCTTTAGCCATTGAGGACGCAGAACACAATGTGCAGGTTCTCCTTTAGCCAATCAGTACGCAGAACACAATGTGCAGGTTCTCCTTTAGCCATTGAGGACGCAGAACACATTGTGCAGGTTCTCCTTTAGTCAATGAGGACACAGAACACAATGTGCAGGTTCTCCTCTAGCCAATCAGGACGCAGACCACAATGTGCAGGTTCTCCTTTAGCCAATCAGGAAGCAGACCACAATGTGCAGGTTCTCCTTTAGCCATTGAGGACGCAGAACACATTGTGCAGGTTCTCCTTTAGCCAATCAGGAAGCAGACCACAATGTGCAGGTTCTCCTTTAGCCATTGAGGACGCAGAACACATTGTGCAGGTTCTCCTTTAGCCAATCAGGAAGCAGACCACAATGTGCAGGTTCTCCTTTAGCCATTGAGGACGCAGAACACATTGTGCAGGTTCTCCTTTAGCCAATCAGGAAGCAGACCACAATGTGCAGGTTCTCCTTTAGCCATTGAGGACGCAGAACACATTGTGCAGGTTCTCCTTTAGCCAATCAGGAAGCAGACCACAATGTGCAGGTTCTCCTTTAGCCATTGAGGACGCAGAACACATTGTGCAGGTTCTCCTTTAGCCAATCAGGAAGCAGACCACAATGTGCAGGTTCTCCTTTAGCCAATGAGGACGCAGAACACGTTGTGCAGGTTCTCCCTTAGCCAATCAGTACATAGAACACAATGTGCAGGTTCTCCTTTAGTCAATGAGGACACAGAACACAATGTGCAGGTTCTCCTTTAGCCAATCAGGACGCAGAACACAATGGGGAGGCGTGACCCAACTCTGTGTCTCCATGTGGGATTTTGAAGATGCTAAACTCCTCATGTGCGGAGTCAGTGTCAGATCGTAACCACCAAACATCAGCAACGCTACGATAACAGACGATATAAAACAGAGCGTCAGGGGTGGAGGAGCAAGATACAAACTCAGGACAGAGCGAAAATAAAGACTTTATTTGTTTATTTCCTCTCGTAAAGTGGTAAATTTAAAGTGCAGCATCTCATCCTCATTATCCATAGAAATGGTCCTCCTCAAATAATGACACCCAGTCTTCAAAACTGAGTTATTAATCCACATGCTGCAGATTAGCGACAGTGACTCTACTTCCTGTGGACTTTATCTCCTCTTTTACACTTTAAAAATCCTGTATCTGAAGTATTCACCACATTTCACTCATAATAATCCCACAGTTTTGACTTGTATCTAAACTGGAAGTGCAGCTCTGATCTTTGAACACTTCAGGGTCTCAGAGCGAGTGGTTTTACTGTAGACAGGAAACAGCTGACGCCATCGAACTCACAGCTTAATATCCGGTGGTTCAGAAAGATCCCGCTGCAGACTGAGAGATCGCAGATTTTAAGTCTCATCAGATTCTCCTCGTGTCTGTGGTGTGAGCTTTTTAAAAATCGTTTAAGACTGAAAAATCCTGTAGTGTGTAGCGGCCTTAACTCAGATATTACTTTTTTACTGAAGCCGTCGGCCCGTCTGCTCCAGTTAACAGCACCGCAGGGACCCGGTTCTCCCCATGTCAGTGCAGTTTTCCATGTATGTGCTGTGGGAGTAACAGAGTTGTGCAAAAGTCAAATCCTTTATTTCTAGGTTAGGTTAAACTATACTGACCTCTCCTTTTCTCCTGAACCCCAAAACATGGTGATTTCTGGAGGATTTTTCATGTTCACATACGCACATTTTATCACAAATCCATATTACGCTATTTTCTGATCTACAGTTGCGATCAAAATTACCCAACCTCCACCGCAAATCAGGTTTATTGGTAAAATGTACGAACTAGCAGCTGTTTAGAAAAAAGAAATCAAACAAGAACAATTGAAGTAGCCTAATACAACTGATATTACAAGCGGTTTCTCCAAATTCAACACAAAATGCTGCTTTTAATGACCACTGCAGTCTCAAATTTGCAAAATTATTCAACCCCTTCATGACAAGCCTCTTTAGTGCTTAGTCGAGCTCCCTTTTGCTGTTATAATCTGCTGCAAAAACTAACACACCTACTTTTTTGACTTAGTTTCAGAGCAGTTTCAGTGTAGTTCGCTCCCCCTTCAGGCAGATATAATGCAGTGTCCAACAGCGTTTGACCAAAACTGAAGATCGACTTGGATGAGCTGCTCAACGTATTCACCCAAAATCAACTTTTGTGCAGCCGACAAATTTAGTTTCTCCTTTTGGCATTCACGAGAGACAATTTTGCGTAATATATTGCATTGAAAAGAAAATGCAAAACAGATTTTTTTTTTTGTAAACCACAGAATCAAATGGTTGTTGCTGATGTGCAGAGGTGGGTATTCTAAGAGTAGCGGATACTTCAAAATAATATCGTACAAGTACAAATAGTGGTATGAGTAAAAAAGTATTTGGGAAAACGTAAGAGTAACTGGCAGGTTTAAAAACACAGTGGAACCCTTCTTTATTACCACATGATGGAACACAGTAGCCTAACGTTACTTTAAAATAATATCACTCAAGTAGAAGTACAAGTAGTAAGTAGCAAGAGTAAAAAAGTATTTGGAAAACTACTACTCAAATGGGAGGGTTGCAACATCTGATTTATAATTGAAATTCAAGAAATTTGAAGGAGAAAACATTAAATAATGCACAAAATCTGGTGGTTTTACAAATCATATGTGAATTAGTGCTGTAAGAAACGCAAATGTTGGTTTCTGAACATATCGGAAACCAACACAAATGGCGAGGAGAAGCTGTCGTTTTTTTGTTTTCCAGTTAGCATTGTCGCTAGCCAAGAAGATTTATGTCGGTAGTCGCTAGTGCTGTTCCTCCAAATCATCACATTAAACGTGCTTGCATCATATTTATGTTCACAGTAGAGCGCGGAAACCCGACTGAAGTCTGACTGGACGTGTCTGGGCGAATATTTAGAACTTGTCGGGTTTAGGTCGAACTCGGACACATCTGCATCTCCTGTTTCCTGTAAAACCACTCGCTCTGAGACTCTGAAATGTTCAGAGTCAAAACTGCGTTATTATGTGTGAAATGTGGTGTAAAACTTAAGATACGTGATTTTTTAAAACATAAAAGACGAGATAAAGTGCACAGGAAGTAGAGTCACTTTGGCTAATCTGCAGCTTCACCTCGATCCATGAACTACTTTGCCTTTTTACTTTTAAATAATGGTCCAAACTGGATTAATAGACACGTTTTGTGCACTGGAGTCAGTATTTGTGAAGGGTAATTTCTATGGATAATGTAGATGAAATGCTGCAGTTCAACTTGATGAGTGAAATCTTATTATTTTCGCTGTATCCAGAGTTTGTATTTTACATCTCTGTGTCCGTTAGCAGGCATATGGAAATAGTGTGATTTGAATTGTGTTGGGTTCGGACAAAAATATCTTAATATCTTAGCCGAATACTGATAAAACCCTGGAGGTTCTTTGTTATTAACGCTCAAACAGTCTTGTCTAGTTAGTCTAAACATTGCATCACTTTAAGGCTATTCCAGCTATTGTTGTCAGCCTCATTTAAACCGTGTGATTATTATTCAGAGCACTCTGTTGACATTCTGTATCAGGCCCGAAATGTGTATTTTTCATTGACACATTTAAGCTGTGATATCAGAAATATCAATGGCTTACAAATGAAGCTCAAACAGCCCGAGTAATGCATAATATATGACCTTTAATTTCCATCCATATTAATGCTTTTCTCACACAGTAATTCACAGAAAACATGTTCGCTTCTGAAAAGATCATTTCATTTGTCAAAGAGCTGGTACCCAATACTTTTTTCTTTCATTCATGTAAAGTTCTGACATTTTCTCCAATACAGATATGTTGTATTTATGGATCAAACTGTGCGCCGTCTCCTGCCTGCATCTGATTAGAAAACTGTTTTTTTTAAATTTAGGATTTAAGGCACAGTTAGCATGCTAGTTGTTGTTAACTTCACTGTGGCAGCTAAACTCCAAGGTCTCTGGAATTTGTAAAAAGAGCCTAAAAACTCTAAGTAAGACACGTTGAGTGAGTGTCTAGGTTTAGCAGATGCCCAGTCGCGCTTTGTGGACACCCTGGTTTAGACCCGGTGTAATCCTGGTTCAGTTCTCGTTTAGTCCCGGTTTAGACCTGGTTTAGTTCAGTATGCTTCGGTTTAGTTCAGTAGTTCGATATGCAGCAAAATAGTCCGGAATCTCCATCGATGTTTCCTCTGGGACGCGCACAAACACCTTCACGATCGTCATCAGCCTGAGATCCCAAAAATGTTAATGTTAATAATGTGATTCCGCCTCATTTTGAGTAAAAAAACATAAAATATTAATGGGGGGGATGACGTCACGAATCACGCTTAAAAAAAACGCACAACACCACCAACATAGACGATGATCCTTTGCTGATTCAGGTCAGACTACGTGAAGGATAAACTGTTATTAAGCAAGTTTAAAGCTTATTTTTTGTGTTATTATAGCACCAAAGGCTTATCATGGCATTTTAAAAGTAAAAACTAGCGTGTTCACAATTTTGTAAGACTCCACATATCGGATATCGGAATAAATAGATGCAGATGGAGAGAGTTTTGTTCATTCACTTCACCTTTTAAAGTCTTTTCAAGCTGTTCAAAATGTCACTGATCTGGATTTGACGACAAATGCTGCACCGAATGAAGCTCAAAGCATTTTCTAATCTGAGTCTTGTTTCAGAGCGCGGCATTAAACCTTTTTTATGTTCATGGAGACCAAACCAGATCAAGTTACAGCTCAGATCTGTGGTAGTTTAGGTAATTTTTGAGCCGTAAAACCACCTGCAACTGAATAAATGTAAAGTATCACATCCATAGAAATCCATAGAAATGAATGGTTTGGTTTTCACGTTTTTAAGAAGGTAAAAATCAGATGCGGTGACGTTAATTATTCCAGTGAAAACCGCAGGGGGGTTGTTTTACTGCACAGCCCTCATGTATTAGTATGTACATGTTGATCTGTGTTTATGTTAATGTCGAGGGGAGAGCTGCAGGTCCAGAGTGCAGGAGGTGAAGGAGCTGATTGGGAAAGACAGTCCGAGAAGATCTGGACGTGAGCCGAGCAGAGAGAGTGAATAAATGTGCAGATTAGACACGTGAGAGTGGAGGAAAATATAAAGATATGGGGGGATAAGATGAGCAGGAAAAAAAACACAGGAAAGTATCAAAAAAACACATAAAATATTATAATTGTGCATCTGTTTTTGGCTAAATTTGAATATTGAGTCTAAATAAAACAAATGAATAAGTGAAACTGCAAAAAATTATCTATATTATGTTACTTTCTCCATGGAAATAGAAAGTTAAAACCATAATTTGAAACATTTTCTATGTAGAATGTGGAGAAAGCAGGAAAAGGCCCATCTTTAGGCCAAGTCGGTTTTGTGGTAATGCAAGACTACACACATTAATTATGCATTACCCAAAATGGAAAAAAAAGACAAAAAAAAGAAAAAATACATATATGTTTTTAATTTTTTTTTATTTATTCATTTCTTTTTTTTTTTTTTCTTTTTTTTTTTTACATTTTTTTAATTTTTTTTTAACATTCTTTAAAATAAGAAATAACACAAACCTGCTATCTTTTAAATACTGGTGTTAAGTGTTATTTCTACCCAATTTTGCAGTCCATTTAGTTTTTATTAAACCTCAGCAAAAACAAATTTTAGCACATCTGGACTTCTGTCATGGTTAAAAATCACCGTGGCGACTCAGAAAAGTGACGCGGCGCACCTTTAAACATCATCTAAACGTCAGCGGAGTTGAAATATTGTCCGTAAGTCCCGTCTTACCCCCTTCCTTGTCCAACAGCTCCCAGGTAATGCTGCCCTATCGCTGTAAAGCTGCTTCCTCCACAGTCTGATGCCCGGCCACACACTTTACACTCACCGCGCACACCAGAGACACACACATCGCACACACATCGCACACACATCACACACCAGGGCCACAGACCAAAGCCACAGCTACGCTCAGCCACTCAAGCACTAAATTAAAGATCTTTAACGCTAAGTCCACTCTATACACGTCTACTATTACACCTTATAAAACAGGGACCACTAAAGACCATGTCCAGCCTGGTCACTAAGGCTCAGCACAGCCAGAACTCTTTAAAGACACAATACGTAACTTTTCTTTAAGGCCTTATATTGACGCTTGTGAGATTTAAGTCAAGTTATAATGTTGTTACCTTCTGAAAACATACCTCGAGTTTCATTTCATTGGCCACTTTTACATACATTTAAATGATTCTGAATTAAATAGATCAGATTTTACATGGGAATAATATTTCCGAATTAAGGTTTGCATGGAAAACGCATTGAATCGGCTTTATTCCCTCAGGATCTTTACGTCGACAGAAGAAAACGCACAATCGGCTGCTACCGGCGTTTTGCTTTTTCTTTCCGCTTTTGCCGTTTTCTTTTCATTATCTGTAGTTCTTACAGACACTTATTACAAAAATTGTTTCGGTTCGAGAGCAAAGTTTGGGCGCCTTTTTGCAGAGCGTCATCGCGTCAGAAGGGCGACCTATCCGGTATTATTTTTAAGCGGAATAAACATTTACATGATCATGGAATAACTTAAAACGGCTTTAAAATTGGGATAAACCACCCA
>JACN01022796.1:0-11494 GCA_000787155.1 Scartelaos histophorus
ACACACACATATATATATATATATTTATGCAGGATTAAATCAAAGCATGTATTTGCATTTTAATGCATAATCTGTTTAAATGGAAATAGATGTCTCACAGTACATTTAAGCATTTTTTTTCATTGTAAGAAAAAGTGTACTAAATCAGAATTAGTTTTATTGCCAGTAGTTCTGAAGGCTGCAACACCAAAAACAAACCTGCTAACTAGCTATTTAGCACTCCCCTTGACAACTCCTCATTTAGGTTTCCATGAAAATTCACCACATAATTGCATTTTTAGCAATCGTGGATATGTTTAATTTTCATTTGCATGTGTATGGCGCTGTGATCTGATTGTATATTCATGTGGAGACCCCCTGGTGTCAGACAGGGCACGGCTGACTGGGCCCAGCCTGATTTAATGTGTTAAATATGGCCTGTCTGAGCAGAGGTCATTGGCTGACTCCAGCATGTGCATGTGTGAGAGACTAATGTTTTCAGTAATGCTATAGGCCACGCGGGACCCACTGCACAGGTTGTGAATAGAACAACTCTGCTACTTTATGAGTGTGCTAATCAATTTAGTTTGGGGTAGGCACGTGAGCTCTAATCTCAATGAACCTGTGCTCATCATTGAATTACCTGAGGCATTTGCATAATATAATACACTGTTTGGAATAATCGTTGTGTGCCGTGTTGGTTATGCTAATGCATTGCCCTGGTAGCATTTCATAACATAGCACACAAACTTGAGCTATTGAACCATATCAAACAATAGTTGATATTTCCAGTAATATCTAAGTTAGGATTCATTGCTTTTTATCATCCTCAAACTTGTGTTCATGTGGCAGCACAGCATTAGGATATGGTTGAATTTGTTGTTTAGCTGTCACTTTGTAGATTTGTTATCCTTGTTTAATATCTCTGTAATTACTGGGCCTATTCACATGAAACAAAAACACAGAGTCCAGTGTCTTCCCTGTCAACATAAATGCAAGGTTAAACTATATCTATCACAATAGCTGCAGCTTAAAGACACAATAGATGATTTTTTTTCAGCAAAAATAGACTAAAACAAGAGCATATTGGTTTGTTGGTTTATTTGTTTTTATTGCACTGAAAAACATAGAAAAACATGCTTCCTTACTTTGAGGGGGCTTGCATCTCCACAAACTTGAGTCTTATTTGGCCTGGGCTTCTTCCTGCCTGTCTGTGTGGAAATGTTGTTTTTATTTTGTTTTATTGTATTTATTCCAAAATTTATTCATTACATTTATGAATGTTCCAAAGTTTATATATTTTTAATATGACAAGTTTGTTTAGACAATTTCTAACAAATGATCAGATTCAACATTTGTGGATGTTTGTACATTGTATATTTCTTTCAGACCTTAAAATTTCTCATAGACTTATTGGCCCCTGCTCCAAAATTATAACATCGTCAAATCAATGAAGTCAAATAATCTATAACATGAGCACAGCCTATGAGGCAGCCTACAGCTGCCTCTAAAAGTACATGAGCGCTCAGTCCTTGCTCAAGGTCCATACTCACTGTGTACCGTTGGTTACAACTGGAAGTAATTATATAAACATGTGTTTTATGAACAGATGTCTGGAACCATTTTTGTTGCATTTCATAGAAAAAAATGACTTTATAGTTAATAACTGATAATTGTATACATTGTGCATGAATTTCAGTTAGATGTTTCACTTATATATGAATGCTAAGAAGACCTGAAGTGTTTCGCTAAAATAAACACTTGAAGGTCACCGAGTAAGTGCTTAGCAGATTTAGTAATAGGCCCATTATTAATATGCTGACTGCTGATAAACTGTTGCATTATTCAAAGTGGGAATTAAGGCTATGGGCAGTGCAATATGTAAGGAACAGGGGCGCAAGCTTGCTGCTCAAACAGAGACATCTAGTGGTCATAATGGTCCCTGCAGCCCAAGTACATGTCTGCATATGGATATATAGAATGGACTGTTATTCGTGTTTTAAGCATATATCATCTGCATACTAATTTATAAAACTCAGCAGCATATACTGTAAATCCACATCTGATTGTGTTTGTCAGTGGTTTCAAGGTTGTTTTGTTTAGTTAGCTTCTCGTTATTTAGAACGTGCTCAAATACATCTAAGAGAATTGATAAAAGGCTAAATGTTAATTCTACTGCATTTTATTAACTCAAGATACTATTATATTTCTTTTTTTTTAAGGATTATTTAGCATTCACTGTGTAACATTTCTAGTGGAAGATCCTCCACCTGTTTGTCTCCATGGAACATTCACTGTGTAACATTTCTAGTGGAAGATCCTCCACCTGTTTGTCTCCATGGAAGTCTTATTGCTTTGTTTAGAATGTTCCACCACACTACGCTACATTACATTTCATATCTGTGGAGAGTCCCCCTATTCACAGAAGGAATTATTGAATTTTTGCAATAGAAAACACCTGCAATGAATGAATGCTAGATGGATGATTCATGTTATACTATGGAACATTCCAGGCAAAGCAAAAACATCTCCATGGAGAGAAGTGTGACTCCACCAGAAAAGATGCAGTGTATCTTTTTATTAATCTGAAAAGTATTTATTAACTTCAAACAGTCAAGGACTAGTCAAAGTAAATTTTTCAATGGCAATCAAACTTTCCAAAAAATAAATAAATAAATTATATACATTTAAATTATTGCATTTAGAGAATTTAAAAACAAATTATTCAAAATATCTCTTATTGTTTGGCAGTGTGCAGCAGCGCCCCCCACAACATGAAGGTGCAGCACGTGAATGGCAGTGCCCTGGTGGTGCGCTGGGCCCACCCGGACGTCACCTACCACCCGCCCATCCTGCACTTCCTGGTTTCTTACAGCTGGACTGCCCACGATGACAGCTACGAGGAGACGCACCTCACCGACGCTAGGCACAAACTGGTGAGGCAAATTTATTTTTAAGACATTTAAATCACTTTTAAATAATTGCATTTCCTTCTCATTAAGTGATTCATTTAAGCATGTTTGAGTTCTTTATTCTAATGCATTCAAGACACCTTTGCTCCAGCTACACCATTGATACATTTACACTGGGCTTTTTATTGCTTACTTTGGTTTCAGATTAGATTGTTCTTAATTGGTGGTAAAAATAAGCAGTATTAATAAAATCTGCAGCTTGCTAACATGATCTGCAGCTGCTCATAGGAGGTGCTGACAACATTTCATTCTGTGTTCCAACTACCTGTACCAACAAACATAAAGGGCCCTATCTTGCTCCCGGTCTTAGCACTAGAACATGTGGGCGTGGAGCTCTAAAGAGTCGATCCTGAACATTGGATGGAGTGGACCTGAGTGAGGGTGTGGCGCCTTTTGTGAATTGCCAGTATTGTAAAAGTAAATATCAAACTAGTCCACTGAAAAACAACGTGTAACATGCTATTTTATTTGGAAATATTTTAGGATGATAAATGCATAACATTCATGACATGTTTGTATGCCGTGGGGCATGTTCTGCACCATCCGGATGCCCTCCTGCAGCAGAGCACAGCCCCTTGCCCGCTTCATGTATTGGCCCTCTATAGTTTGGTTTGATCTGGATCTATACAGAAGCTGCTCATTCACATGAGGTCTTTTACAGCACAGTCTGAAAGTGTGTTTTCTTACCCTGTCTGCGATCCTATGTCAGTGCTCAATGCTCAATATCAGATTTTCTCACATCCTAGTTACTGTTCTGTCAGCTTCATTTAATGTTGTGACCAAATTATTACCACTGTGCTGCTTTGGTTAGTTTAGAAAGTTAATCGCCAGCAGGCAGACTACCATCAGAACCATAGAAAATGGCACGAAGCTCTGACAGGGATCAGCGTGCACATTCACTGACAGGATCATGTAGAGTGGGTTAATATGAACATTTTAAGACCAAAATAACGAGGCTCACAGCAGCAGTTGCAGAGAGAGGAGCGACAAGACCCTAATGTAAGTCAATGGGAGTCAGGGTCAGAAGGAGCCGGAAGAGCCTCCTGGAGCACTTCCTATTTGGCACGCTGCAGGTAGCGCGTTAGTTATGTTAGCGCACAGAGTGTTCGAAACAAGCCCAGTCACTTCTGTCACGGCCCATCCAAAATTTTATATTCCTGGCTCCTCTCCTGGTGTGTACTTGCGCCATGGGGCTCCAGAGCTGTTTTATTGTACCCATATATAACTTTCCCAACAACCTTCTTTGCTGCCTTTAATGAGGCAACAACAATTGCAGCCATTCCCCACACTGGCAGTGCTTTTAAATGCTATAGTGGTCACAGATTGGTTGAGCTGTCATCCCCATGTATGTACTTGTACCATGCCACTCCACAAACCAGCAGTGAAGTACAGCCTAACCTGGACATGCCCCCTTATTAACGCTAATGGGGGATCGGGAGCAAGATAGGGCCCGAAGTCCAACTCATTAATGTAATCTAAATTAAGTGGAATTAATTCTCTTAAAAGCAAGGTGGGATTGCTTCTAATGCCTTGAAGAAAAGAATTAGACTAACTAAAGCAAAATTCCTTTAACTGTTTTCTAAAATATAGAGTATTTTGGAATGTGATACAAGATGACAGGTTTTACAGTGGTACCATGTATTCTTATGCGCATGTAATCCAAAATGTTATCCACAGCCAAGCAAACAGATTCCAATTAAGCAACCCAACATTAAAGGCACCATATGTGATTTTTACTTAAAAAACAGAACTAAATCATTTTAAATTGTTTGCAATGGTCCAAAGTTATTCCTCACTTACCTCATGCATTTTGAGCATCCTAATTATTCACTCTGATGAGTTCATAAGCACTTTCACAGCTCTCAAATACAGTACGCTGTTTTGCAGTGATGGTAAAGCTAACAGAACTTTGCAAACAAACACTAACTTCCTGATTATTGGATTGTAATTAGTTTCAGACCGTACATAGCAGAGTTATTTTGACCTCAAGAGCTGCTTATTGATACTTTAACATCATGCCGGGGGGTTTCTACATTTATGTGTATATAGAATGTTACCAGGGAGACACAGTATGCAAATTAGCAAACAGTGCCAGAGCTATATTTTCAGGAGCCTGTGATCAATACAGGCATTTATGGTTCAGTTTAGGTGTTTGATTTTCCATAAAAAAGGTCAAGGAGAGTGGCTAACTGAAAAACTGTTGTCTTATTTAAGAGGGAGTTGTTTAACAGCACAAAATCACCTCACCTGTTGTAGTCCAACTATGTTCTTTCTGATCAGATTGTGTTAAAAATAAAGCTTTGAGTTAAGTCAAACAAAACTCAAACATAGCAGTGCTTACAGTTAGGATCACACTCCTGGAATGGTGATGACATCGCTGCAAAGTAACAACACAGCACTATGGCAAGAAAAAAAACACTGCTGAAATAAATGGAAAAACTGATAGTAAAAAACAAAACATTATAAAAATATGTGAACACAAAAAACTAAAAAACAAAACATTATAAAAATATGTGAATTTGTGAATGTAAATAATATCTAAATGACCGCAGCCAGCCTTTTAAATAGAGTTATAACATTCATCATTTGCTTAACCCACATACCCAAGCGCCATAAGGTGTAATTTATTGTGTTAGTTACATTATATTAAGAGTCTGATCTGAGGAGAGCAGCTGTGGTCAGGAGCAGACCAGGCCCCATTCGCTCACAGTGCTCTGTTTCTCACACAGAATACTAATGCAGGGCTGGAGGAGGGATGCTGTCCGGGCACTAACCATGACCTTGGGCAGGTGTGGTGAAACTGCAGATGAGAGCGCCCCCTGTCTGTCTGTAGAGCTCAGATACTGCTACGAATAAACACAAGAGTGCTACCTGTTGTGCCTTCATTTTAATATCGTCTTCAGATTGTAAATGTCATCCAAAAATTTGCAGCAAATAATAAAACTTGAAATTTGAAATGAAAGGGGCCATAACAACAGTGTAATTCAGAAAAGGCTGTGAATAGTGGTATATTGCACTCTGTCAAATAGACCCAATATAATGCCTGACTTGCTTTTTATGTGTTGTGTTTGATTTTATTCTTATTATTAGACACTATTTAGTATCACATTTTTATATTGTATTTTTAAATTTGATATTATAATGTAGTTTTAATTCCCAATTTAAGTCCTTATTGAACCATTACTGCATTTTCTGATCTATGCAATAATGTTGTCAGTCACATACCTGGAGGTTTATTTTGTTTCCTTCACACATGTTTAAGTTAGTTAAGTTGGAGTTTTCCACTGTGCTCCAGTGTGTTTTTAAAGTCCATAACCTTAACTAGAATCATTTGGATTTGCCAGTCTCTACTGAACAAAAGATAAAGCGTAGCTCTTAACTCGAAAAATCTACCACTATATGACATCATACGGTGGAACAGAGCATTTTGAGCTTTGGGGATGTAGACAGACTAATAATAAAAGATTACTGAAATATGTGTAAATTAAACAAAACACACATTCAGAGATGGCTTAAAGAGTCAGTTTGGTGTAATGTTGGACCTTTAATATTGTATACTTTGCATATGTTTAATATTTGCTTTATTCATTCATTTTCATTAACATTGACAATTAAGGTTAATTAAATACCAACCAGACACAAAGGGACATGAATTACAATATAGACATATTTACAAACATTAACACGTGTAAAATATATCAGTTGAATGTTACTGCAATATTATTTTTTGGTTTTATTGGTGCAGTACAAAGCCCTTTTTCACATTACAAAGTGTGGTTTGAGGTTGCAGTGGCACTCTCAATCTCACCCTGGGGTCAGAACTGCCAGCTCTAATTTCTTGGAATTTGTCTTGAGTTTGTTGTGTACAAAATATAGAGGTTGTTGTTTCGAGTGCTGGTGATAGCTTTGTATCTACCATGCTCCTATACAATAGCTTATACACTTTTACTCTTTATAATATCTACATTTTTATTAGAATTTATGAAGGATGAACTTAATTTATAATGAAGAAATGGTTTATTAAGAATGATTCCAGTTTAGTATTTCACTTGCAAATACCATAACCCTAACTTTTAACCCATGAAATCTTAATTAAATGAATCATTCTTAATATCATATCATTATGAATTGAGTATTTGTGCATGCTTAAATAGGCCAGTTAAGGTGTGGTTTCTTTCACAGTGTCGTTTTTAATGGAAGTCCATTTTCTATTAATTATTTTATAATAATTCATTCACACCATTTTCTGTGGGGGTAAGGCATTACTGTAGCCACAGATGCACTGGGGTAAACTGATGGAAGCGAGGCTGCCAATCTGTCCCACTGTCCACTCTGATCAGCACCAGCACTCACTCACACCACATTCATACTAGGCAATGTCTCAGGGCACAACAACAGAACTTGGTCCAAGTGGAAATTGACCAACTTTCAGGCTGGGGCCCCCATGCTCCAGCCACATGGTGGGACAAATAAGTGTTGTCTTATCGTATTGTATCTTATCTTATAAAGCGGTGCCCAATAGCACTTTGCCTTTGTTTATTTTTAGTCAGGAAAACATATGTTGATGCCCATGGCCTGAGATAATACATTGTAAAGTGTGGAATAGAGATATACTTTTTCAAATATACAGTCAATTTAATAAAGCACTTTGCACACTGAGATACAGGTTTTCTCACAGCATACATAAAACATTCTTATCAGATTGCAGTGTACCCCCACTGTGCCACGCATATGGCAGTACCCAGCAGACTGTTACTTATGGTTACCTTTTCCAATCAATGAGAGCCTTTTGTGAGAGGAAATGCCATCTTATGTAGATTATGGTTAAATATTTTAGAAGTAAGAGCACGTGTATGACACATCAGACCAGAAGATACAGTAGATACAACTGTGAAAGGAGCTTCTGGTGAGATAGTGATTCACAAACATTTAGCCTCTTCATTAGAGGTGTGCAAAAATACCAAATTATCAGTATATCGTGATATTAAATTTATCGTGTATCGATATAAACACCACCACAAGAGTATTTTGGCATCTTTTGTTTTTGTTTCACTATTTTGTCTGTAAACCAAGATATGAACATGAATAACAGATCAATCAGATGCCTTCTTTCCCTGAGGCTGACTTCAGCCACTATTAGCAGCAGGTTTTGATTGACAGCACTGCACTTTGCTGCTAAGCAGCAGCACATTGCCAACCCAGCAGTGCAGGCAAGAAGAAGTAGCTTCAGTAAACTCGTTCCTGATTGGCTCTTTGGTTACACACTCAGATTTCCAAATATGGAACTTGGGTTCCAATTAACCATTATAAGTGGATAACTGCTTTGGCTTCATTTGGGTGAAACCAAACACTAAGGGTGATGTCAGCTTCATTCCAGGCTATGATCAAGAGTGAGTAATTAAAGTTGAATTATTTACCCCTAACCAAACTGAATTAAAGTATTTTTTCTCCTATTATGTATGACTCATCTGTGTGAAGTTGCCCACCTGTGCTCGATTCATAAACAGTGATGTACGTGCACAAACGTTATGGTGGTTCAGACACTGCAGGGGCCTATTTTACCTTTGTTCTGACTGAAAATGAGTCAACAAGTAACTGAACAACAACAAAAATATAATTATGTAATTTATTTTTGACATGAATTACACCCTTGATATAATTGGGTACATAATTGCATATAAAAATATGTAAAAAGCTGTGTTTTTTGTCTCTAAGTACATCAGTCACTAGAGTTGGTTCTCTATTTGCCAGAACAAAAAATATACAACGGAATATGTAAATGCTCTGGGTTTCTTACTTTTTTCTTGGGGTGACAGTTGGCCCTATTGGTAGACTGCTTGTCCACTGATACACCCACTGATTAGCTTTTGTGATTCCGGCTCCCAATGGATGCTGTTGTTGTGTCCTTGGGCAAAACACTTTACCCACCTTGCCCCCAGTGTCTGCGTACACTGGTGTATGAATGCGTGTGTGAATGGGAGAGTGATTGTCTTTTTTTTTTTTTTTCTTATGTAACATGCCTTGAGTGGCTTGAAGGTGGAAAAGTGCAATATAAAAATATGACCATTCACCATTACGATTGGAAGGATGGACTCTGCGTCTCATCTTTGCAGATCTGTACATTGCTATATAGTGGATTCTGCACCAATTTGCCTGCCAATCTCACTCTCATTCTTATCTTCCACTTGAACAAGACCCAGGACACTTGAACTTCATATGAGCTCTCCAGCCACCTGTAAAGGGCAAACCACTCTTTCTGGTCAAGAAATATGTGTTCAGATTTGAAGGACCTCACTTCTATTTCACCTTATTTATATAAACCACAAGTTGCTGAAGGTCCTGGATCAATTAAGAACATCATCCAGCGTTTGACATTGGATTAGTATTCAGCTAAAAAAAAAAAAAGTTCTGTTTGTCCTTTGCACACAAAAAATACGTATTCATAGTTTCAGTTTGCTTCTTTTTTTTTCTTCTTCTTCTTTTTGGGTTATTCAAAAGACATTGGTTCAATACTTGACCTCTGCTGAATTCAAAACAGATCAATGGGCAAAAATTGTTTCATGGTAAAAAAGTACAAATCTCAAATTGCTGTAGCAACCTCAAATACGAAAATGAGCCATAAAAGAACAAGAGTTTTGTATAATATCGCACCTTTAAAATGTATCATAAACTTGAAAAGGAGTTAGACCCTGAACCAAGAATATTATGACAATGTGTTCCGTATTGATTGTTGCATATTAAAAGAAGATCACATGTTTTGGGATGGCATGGGTGAAGAATAAAAGTAATGTAATTGAATACAAGTTTATGCCTGTTTTAAAACTCCATAACTAGTTTTTGTAGTATCTGACTGGTCTTGTTGTTGTTGTGTGCAGGAGGCCGTCATCTCCCCCGTGTCTCCGGATGTGCTGTACCTCTTCAGAGTGCAGGCAGTGTGTATGAATGACATGCGTAGTGACTTCAGCCAGAGCATGTTATTCAGAGGTACGATACGCATTACTAAACAACTGACTTAAAGGTGAATATGGAACTTTTTTTGGTTGGCAGTTCCATAGTATGACATCAAACTACTCTATCTTACTTATAAACCGGCATTCTGACTGTGAGCGGGCTTGCCTCTCCACAGATTTCACCTTTTAACTTTGGTCTCCGTGAAGATAGAAAACTTTAATGCCATACTATGAAATATTCCACACAAAGCAGTGTCATGTCCGGGGAGCAAAGCATTTCAGCAACCTCCCATCAAAAAAGTTACACAATTCGCCTTTAAGAATTATTTTTATACATAAATATATTGAAATTACAGCACAGTCTTGCAAATCATGTATTATTTTGCTTTTGTGATTTTAGCCAACACCACCAGGATCTTTGAGGGCACCAGGATTGTGAAGACTGGAATGGTAAGTCATGTGTAGTGGTCTGTGCCTCCAGCAGAGGTCAGTATATCAGCTGTAAACACACATATTGAAACATACTTTATATACTCCACACACAATAGGTCATACAAATCTAATTATATTGTTTTAATGTTTTGAACAATGTAAGAAATTATTTGATTTACCTTACATTTAAAAATAAGTATATGTTATTCATAGATCGTTGTTTGTTTTTTGTTTGTTTTTTTGTTTTGTTTTATTGCAGAGATTAGCTTACTACATTCTTCGTGGATTTATAAATGCAAATTGATCAAAAATACATAAAAAAAATAGATACTTATGTAAAAAATTATGAAGTACAAATGATTTGCAAGTGACAATTCTGATAGAAACAAAATCTTACAGATGTCACTGTTTTTGTAGCCCACAGTGTCTCCTGCCTCCTCGGCCGACATGGCTCCGATCTCCTCGGGCTCCTCCACCTGGACCTCCTCGGGAATCCCTTTCTCTTTCGTCTCCATGGCGACAGGCATCGGCCCCTCCTCCAGTGGGAGCCAGGCCACCGTGGCATCCGTCCTGACCAGCACCCTCCTGGCTGGTCTGGGCTTCAGCGGTGGGGTCATCTCCTCCTTCCCCAGCTCCATTTGGCCCTCCACACCAGCACAGAGAACCAAAGACACTACTGCAGAAGAGAAGGAGGAGACCAGAGCAGAGGGTGAGGAAGAGCGAGAGGAGGAGGAGGAGGAGGAGGAGAGGAGGAAGAAAAGAAAGTCAAAAGAAGGAAACAAAACAGATGACTCCACAGACGGAGAACAAGCAGAGACTGAAGAAGAGTACACAGAAGAGGACACAGACTGCCAAAGAAACTGTATGCACTCTGGTGAGTCACACAAGTTATGCATTTCACTTTTTTTCCCCTTCAAATATATGTGTGTGTGTGTGTGTGTGTGTGTGTGTGTGAGCAAATACAGTTAAATTAAAATATATGAAAAACAGAATGTGATGCATCATTCTGTTTGTGACAGAAAGGGCACTTGGCATAAAAAATCTCCATAATCATTCTATTATGGATAAAGATTTTCCTTAAATATTTCATAAACATCATATAACTGTGTCCTCATATAAACTGTAAACATGTTCTATTTATCAATCAATCAATCAAACTTT